>CAUOFW020005613.1:1640617-1717661 GCA_963454935.2 Ilex paraguariensis | reverse complement strand
ATAATGGTTTAGTCCTCGCAAGGCACTAACCCCACTACGAGTGGTAGGAAAAGTTCAAACCCACACGGAGTAAGAAGGCGTCTACACACTCCAAGATACTCGATCAATAATAGCCCATGTTTATCCAACAACCACACAAAAGATACAATACCAACAATTTCCTCAAATAACAAACAATTCCATAAATTCCCAATTTCATTATTTGTAATACAAGAGAACAACATAAGGAAAATAGGCAAGAGATCATCACAACATCATTTTATTACTCAACAGCAATCACTAAAGTTTCAAAGTCAAGAACAAAGGAAGAATNACAAGATTAGTCTTTACATAATCTCAAAAGAAATTTTCTAGTCTAGCACCTAGGATTTATAGGAGAGTATAACTCAACACATCCACCTCGGGATCCATGAGACCGTCTAGTAGAGCTTCCCAATGTGTCGGCTCCTCAACCCCGAGCTCTTCCTCTAGACCATAATCTGAAAAACGTAGTTTGTAGGGGATGAGCACTAAGCTCTATAGCAATATTCCTCCCAAACTCGAACAAGGTTTAGAAAACACGTAAAACAAGTCGGTCTCATTTCGCAAATATCATATATTAATTTTTGAAAAAAAATAGGGACATTTAAACATATCTCAAGTTTAAGTAACAACAATAATTTAATGCATAAGTGAAACCAATATATGACTAATAATCCATTCCACCATAAATCGTTTCTCCCAAGTTTTTGCGGAATCTCATATTTCCCAAAATTCTTGTAGAAACTATTTCTGGTACAATGAATAATAACCCACCACTGTACTCGTATCTCTGGTCTGAAGTAAGATTTGACATGAATACAATCAAAAAATATCCTGGCCCACGTACAACCCACACAAATCCTCGCAAGGATATCCAACCTTTAGGAAGGGCGTATGCCAACACCATGGCAGTGACGTATCCAACCAAAGAGTAGTATACTAACCCCTTTTTCCACGAAACCCCATGAGCGATAATGGTTTAGTCCTCGCAAGGCATTACCCCCACTACGAGTGGTAGGAAAAGTTCAAACCCACACGGAGTAAGAAGGCGTCTACACACTCCAAGATACTCGATCAATAATAGCCCATGTTTATCCAACAACCACACAAAAGATACAATACCAACAATTTCCTCAAATAACAAACAATTCCATAAATTCCCAATTTCATTATTTGTAATACAAGAGAACAACATAAGGAAAATAGGCAAGAGATCATCACAACATTATTTTATTACTCAACAGCAATCACTAAAGTTTCAAAGTCAAGAACAAAGGAAGAATNAACACATCCACCTCGGGATCCATGAGACCGTCTAGTAGAGCTTCCCAATGTGTCGGCTCCTCAACCCCGAGCTCTTCCTCTAGACCACAATCTGAAAAACGTAGTTTGTAGGGGGTGAGCACTAAGCTCTATAGCAATATTCCTCCCAAACTCGAACAAGGTTTAGAAAACACGTAAAACAAGTCGGTCTCATTTCGCAAATATCATATATTAATTTTTGAAAAAAAATAGGGACATTTAAACATATCTCAAGTTTAAGTAACAACAATAATTTAATGCATAAGTGAAACCAATATATGACTAATAATCCATTCCACCATAAATCGTTTCTCCCAAGTTTTTGCGGAATCTCATATTTCCCAAAATTCTTGTAGAAACTATTTCTGGTACAATGAATAATAACCCACCACTGTACTCGTATCTCTGGTCTGAAGTAAGATTTGACATGAATACAATCAAAAAATATCCTGCCCCACGTACAACCCACACAAATCCTCGCAAGGATATCCAACCTTTAGGAAGGGCGTATGCCAACACCATGGCAGTGACGTATCCAACCAAAGAGTAGTATACTAACCCCTTTTTCCACGAAACCCCATGAGCGATAATGGTTTAGTCCTCGCAAGGCACTAACCCCCACTACGAGTGGTAGGAAAAGTTCAAACCCACACGGAGTAAGAAGGCGTCTACACACTCCAAGATACTCGATCAATAATAGCCCATGTTTATCCAACAACCACACAAAAGATACAATACCAACAATTTCCTCAAATAACAAACAATTCCATAAATTCCCAATTTCATTATTTGTAATACAAGAGAACAACATAAGGAAAATAGGCAAGAGATCATCACAACATCATTTTATTACTCAACAGCAATCACTAAAGTTTCAAAGTCAAGAACAAAGGAAGAATCAAGAAGAAAGTCAATCTCTTTTGAAAACTAGGGTTTTATATCAAGAAAGTGAGATTTCATGGGTATTCAACCCCAACTTTGTTTAAAACACGCTAATAATTGAAAAAGAACAAGGAAAGATGATTTCATAACATATGTATAAGATTTAAAGTCCAAAGAATACATATAATTAAGCCCTAGCCTCAATGTAAGAGAATAGGAAGAAAACCCCTACCTTTCTCCTTGGCTTTGGTGTGAAGGACAAGAAGATTTGATCTTGAATCACCCTAAAAACTCTTGTTTTCCCTTTCTCTCTTCCTCTCTAAGTCNAATAATAACCCACCACTGTACTCGTATCTCTGGTCTGAAGTAAGATTTGACATGAATACAATCAAAAAATATCCTGCCCCACGTACAACCCACACAAATCCTCGCAAGGATATCCAACCTTTAGGAAGGGCGTATGCCAACACCATGGCAGTGACGTATCCAACCAAAGAGTAGTATACTAACCCCTTTTTCCACGAAACCCCATGAGCGATAATGGTTTAGTCCTCGCAAGGCACTAACCCCCACTACGAGTGGTAGGAAAAGTTCAAACCCACACGGAGTAAGAAGGCGTCTACACACTCCAAGATACTCGATCAATAATAGCCCATGTTTATCCAACAACCACACAAAAGATACAATACCAACAATTTCCTCAAATAACAAACAATTCCATAAATTCCCAATTTCATTATTTGTAATACAAGAGAACAACATAAGGAAAATAGGCAAGAGATCATCACAACATCATTTTATTACTCAACAGCAATCACTAAAGTTTCAAAGTCAAGAACAAAGGAAGAATCAAGAAGAAAGTCAATCTCTTTTGAAAACTAGGCAAGAGATCATCACAACATTATTTTATTACTCAACAGCAATCACTAAAGTTTCAAAGTCAAGAACAAAGGAAGAATCAAGAAGAAAGTCAATCTCTTTTGAAAACTAGGGTTTTATATCAAGAAAGTGAGATTTCATGGGTATTCAACCCCAACTTTGTTTAAAACACGCTAATAATTGAAAAAGACCAAGGAAAGATGATTTCATAACATATGTATAAGATTTAAAGTCCAAAGAATACATATAATTAAGCCCTAGCCTCAATGTAAGAGAATAGGAAGAAAACCCCTACCTTTCTCCTTGGCTTTGGTGTGAAGGACAAGAAGATTTGATCTTGAATCACCCTAAAAACTCTTGTTTTCCCTTTCTCTCTTCCTCTCTAAGTCTTTCTATTAGGGTTCTAAGAGGTGTGGGGGGAAAGTGGTGTGAAAGAATGGGAGCAAATGGAGTGAAAATGGGATTTTAAAACAGAAAATTCCAATTTTTTTTAACGATGTATTGGTAGTTTGTATTGAGCTACTGGTAGTTCGAATCCACTGGCAACTTACTACCTGTTGATCTACCAATAGTTCGAATCTACTAGCCACTTACTACCTGTTGACTACTGGTAGTTCGGATCTACTGGACATTTACTATCTGTTGACAACCGGTAGTTCGGATCCACTGGACAGCGTACTACCGGTAGGTCTTGTCCAAATTTGTCTATTTCCTCTATTTTTCATTTCAAACCCATTCCAAACCCTTTCAATTCCANTAACGATGTATCAGTAGTTTGTATTGAGCTACTGGTAGTTCGAATCCACTGGCAACTTACTACCTGTTGATCTACCAATAGTTCGAATCTACTAGCCACTTACTACCTGTTGACTACCGGTAGTTCGGATCTACTGGACATTTACTATCTGTTGACAACCGGTAGTTCGGATCCACTGGACAGCGTACTACCGGTAGGTCTTGTCCAAATTTGTCTATTTCCTCTATTTTTCATTTCAAACCCATTCCAAACCCTTTCAATTCCATCCCAAGCTTATTCAACATGCTTTTGTACATCAAACCTAGTTGGTTACCAGTTCTATTACTACGATTTCATATATTTGCAAGCTAAACTAGATTTTAACTACTATTTCCTCGAATTTGTTCATATTAACATTTTAAAGGAAATAATAACTGCTACTTAAACCTACATACATATATAAGCACAAAAAGGTGGGGTTTACAAAAAATGACTGAGTATAACAAATTTGAGAGCTTTTTCTTTTGGAATTCTCGGCTGGCCGAAGTTTTGATGTTCTTGGAGTGCAGAAATGATCTGTTAGTTGCATGGGGCTGTAGATAAATAAAGCACTACCGTCCAAACGCCTAGCCCACCATCCGGATGGTGTTGCTTTTCAGTTTTTTCTTTGCTTTGTGTAATGTACTGACAATTTTCTGATTTCTTGCAATTTGTCTCTTTAAATTCCTGCAATATATTAAATAATTTTTTTTTTATATTCTACTAAACTTTGCTAACCACTATTTTTGTTGTCACAGAAATTGGTGGGTTTTTATTTATTTTATTTATTATTTCATATTTACTGTGTTTCCTAATTAATTTATAGTTATTTACAAATAATTATACACCTTTATTTACAAATATTTATAAATCTTTACTAAATTATTTTTTTACAAATATTTCCAAGTATGTACTATTCTTCCAAAAATTGTGATCATACTGTTTCAGGGTTAGAACTATCTTGATCAATATTACCAGTGACACGGTTAACTTCATTTTTTACTGTAACACTCCGTATTTTCTTTTATATATGTATATAGATATATAGTAAATAATTGTGGTAAAAATGTGGATATGTGTAGTGAGGTGTGTTTGAATTTGGTAGATTGAAAAGGTAGAGATTTAAAATGTTAGTGAAAATAAAAGTTGAAATTTAGTTTTAATAAGTGAAAATATGAAATTTTAGGTCCTAGAAATTGTATTAAATAGGTTTGGTTTATAAATATGTGTTGGAGAGGTTTGGAATGGATTTGGTTGTCTTAGGAATGGATTGGAAATGGAAAAGGAATGAAACAAGATGTGAACAGTGCACATGAACAATGCACTGGCTGCAACTTCAAGCGCGATTTTGACCTTGATGCAGTCACTATCTCTCACAACTTAAAACTGAAAGTTGTAGAGCTCTTTCTTAGCATTTCATAGCACATTGAATCATCTCAATTGGAGCTCGTATGAGAGAGTTATGCACAGATAACAAAGTGATGTCAAAACAGCCCAATTAGCTTGAACAGTGCACTGGCTGCAACTTCAAGCCTGATTTAGACCTTGATGCAGTTAATATCTCTCAAAACTCAAAACATAAAAGTTTTAGAGCTCTTTCTTATCATTTCTTAACATCTTGAATCATCTCAATCAAAGCTCGGATGAGAGAGTTATGCTCAGATAACGAAACGATGTCAAAATAGTTCAATTAGCTTCGTTTTGCATTTAACGCTTCAATTTGCATCCTAAACTAAAATATAAGAATAATGAGTACATTTAGGCTTTAAATAAGTTTAAAAAACTTTAAGAAGAACTCTTTATCACCTTTTATTTGCAAACAACGCAAAACTTCATTAATAGCCGGTTCAGATGGGTAAAATAGAAATTTTAGTATTTCGGGTGTACTTTGACTTTGGTTTTGAGATAAATCATAAACATAGATGTTTTTATATTAAAATAACATTAAAAATGAATCTGGAACGTCGAAAAACCTTATGGTAGTCATATGGATCAAATTGGAGATTCTTAGTGGTAAAATCATAATTTTGGAGAAAACCAAAACAGACTGTGAACAGTGAATTTCAGGGCTGAGGTGTTTTAAACCCCATTTTCATCCCAATTTCCCTCATTTCTTTCACTCCACTCTCACCCCAAACCTCTTGGAACCCTACAGAGCATTAGAAAGGAAGAAAGGAAGGAAAAAACAAGAGATTTAAGGGTAGATTCAAGATCAAAGCTCAAGTTCTTCCTACAAACTCAGGAGTCAAGGTAGTGGTTTGATTAACCCTAGTTAGTGTGTAAATTAGAGTAGTCAAATAAATCAAATTAATAAAATAAAACAACAAAAAATCAGTAATTAGTATGAATTAGGGTTTGTACAGTAATTAGTATTTTTAACAGTTTATATCCAAAATTGCAAGTCTAATGGAAAATTACTACAGAATACAAGGTGCCAAGTAGGGAAGCTTGAAAATACAAAGGCTAAAGTATAATTAAATCAAATGAAGAGTCAGCATGCATGCAAGTTGCAAATTCCAGCAAAGCACCACTGTCCGTATAGTGGTGATGGCGTCTGGACGGTCACCCTTGATGATTATCCTGACTTCTTCCACCTCATGCTTCATAAACGACTATAAATAGGCACCTTCTTCACTTCAAAACGAGGCTAGACAACTGAGAGAAATCCAAAGAGAGAAGAGANTACAAATTCCAACAAAGCACCACTGTCCGTATAGTGGTGATGGCGTCCGGACGGTCACCCTTGATGATTATCCTGACTTCTTCCACCTCATGCTTCATAAACGACTATAAATAGGCACCTTCTTCACTTCAAAACGAGGCTAGACAACTGAGAGAAATCCAAAGAGAGAAGAGAGAAAAAGAAAGAAAGAAAAGAGAAAAAGAGAAAGAGAATTAGCAACACGATCCGGTCTGTGTTATATTTCAGTCCAAACTCTGTATTTTATTTTTTGTAACTTTCTATTTGGATAATTGAACTGCTGCCATTTTTTTTGTCTTAAGTGATAATAAAAGGTGGTTGTGTTTTAGTTATTCCTTGTGAAAGAAGTTTTTACTTTAATTTTAGTTGTAATGACAACTGCCCGCACTCCTTGCTTGTCTGTAGCAATGGAGCGTGAATAGTCGTTTATACGCTCCAATGCGAGGAGAACATATGTATCATATTGGCTAGATTATGGAAATGCTGATGTTTTATTTATACGTTTATTTATATATGTATTATATGCTTAATGTGTGATATAGTGATGTGTATAATTCCGGTGTTGTGCCTTGGATTATATCATCAGTATATCATAAGACCCGTCGGTTAAACAACCACGGCGTTTCTATCGGTATGGCTTTGCTTCCACCGAAATGCTGAGGAAGTTGACTGATGTGTGGTACAAACCTAAATGATACTCATGAATGGCTTGTCCTTCTGGGTTATTAGGGTTGATTATTATTATATATATCTATTATGACAGTCTAACAACCACGATGTTCTTATCGATATGGCTTTGCTTCCACCGGAACGTTGAGGATGTTTAACTGGCACATCTATACTTAGTGTAGCCTAAGAAGCAGCTGTGTTATGATTTATATATATGCACTTGCAATCATGAGATCAAATGAATAACTCAAGTATTTCTCATGAATGACTTGTCCTTCTGGTTTGCTTGGGTTAATCAGTTGACATAGATATAACCGGTGTAGCCTAAGAAACAGTTGTGTTATAATATATTACCACCAATGTAGCCTAAGAAGCAGCTGTGTTATGGTTTATATACATCAGACCTATCAGTTAACTTTCTAGTAACATGGGAATTAATTGTTGTGAGGTAGCATTTCCATAATTTAACCAATATAAAGCATATGGTATCTTTAAGCTGAAGGGTATCTTTCATATTTCTATCATTAATCTGTTTTATTTACACACTTTATTATCTCTGCACTTTATTTCTGCATTGCTTTTAGTTAAATAAAATAGTTATCAATCTAAGCTCACATCACAAGCTATCAAATATCACACTACTTCAAACAACTATTTTACTGTTTTAACTTTTTATTTT
Source organism: Ilex paraguariensis (assembly GCA_963454935.2). NCBI lineage: Eukaryota > Viridiplantae > Streptophyta > Magnoliopsida > Aquifoliales > Aquifoliaceae > Ilex > Ilex paraguariensis. Next base: position 1,709,753 of record CAUOFW020005613.1, on the reverse strand, counting down.
TTTTTTAACAAGAATTACTAAACTCTCTATGGGGTCGATACTTGGACTTAAAACCGAGAAAACTACAATTTGACCACTTATACTTGGGTGTATAATATAATATAATTCAGATCGCTAAAAAGTGCGAATCAAGTTTTTGGCACCGTTTCCGGAGAGTTATAGTAATTTGAAAAAAATAAATAAAATAAAATAAATAAATAAAAATAAAAAAATATTTGTTTATTTGTATTATATGTTTATGGTTTGTTTCCTTGTTTTTAATAGTNCTTATCGATATGGCTTTGCTTCCACCGGAACGTTGAGGATGTTTAACTGGCACATCTATACTTAGTGTAGCCTAAGAAGCAGCTGTGTTATGATTTATATATATGCACTTGCAATCATGAGATCAAATGAATAACTCAAGTATTTCTCATGAATGGCTTGTCCTTCTGGTTTGCTTGGGTTAATCAGTTGACATAGATATAACCGGTGTAGCCTAAGAAACAGCTGTGTTATAATATATTACCACCAATGTAGCCTAAGAAGCAGCTGTGTTATGGTTTATATACATCAGACCTATCAGTTAACTTTCTAGTAACATGGGAATTAATTGTTGTGAGGTAGCATTTCCAAAATTTAACCAATATAAAGCATATGGTATCTTTAAGCTGAAGGGTATCTTTCATATTTCTATCATTAATCTGTTTTATTTACATACTTTATTATCTCTGCACTTTATTTCTGCATTGCTTTTAGTTAAATAAAATAGTTATCAATCTAAGCTCACATCACAAGCTATCAAATATCACACTACTTCAAACAACTATTTTACTGTTTTAACTTTTTTTTTTTTTTTAACAAGAATTACTAAACTCTCTATGAGGTCGATACTTGGACTTAAAACCGAAAAAACTACAATTTGACCACTTATACTTGGGTGTATAATATAATATAATTCAGATCACTAAAAAGTGCGAATCAAGTTTTTGGCGCCGTTTCCGGAGAGTTATAGTAATTTGAAATAAAATAAAATAAATAAATAAAAATAAATAAATATTTGTTTATTTGTATTATATGTTTATGGTTTGTTTCCTTGTTTTTAATAGTCTATGTCTGTTCATTCATCCTTAGGTTCTGTAAATCAGTCAACTCATACATCATCTTCATCATCATCTACATCTACACCAGAATCCTTTGACTTAAGTATGGCTCAAAACGTACCTAGACAATAAGAAGAGAGAGAACAGGAAGTAATTCAAAATGTCCGACCGTTAAGAGAATATCTACATCCTACAAGAACTAATGTCCCGTCATGTTTTGCTTTTCCAGTAGACGTTGCAAATATTAATATTAACCTATACAACTACTACCACAATTTCATGGTTTAGAAGATGAAAATCCTTATGTTCATNGTTGCAAATATTAATATTAACCTATACAACTACTACCACAATTTCATGGTTTAGAAGATGAAAATCCTGATGTTCATNTATTTTTTTTTTAACAAGAATTACTAAACTCTCTATGGGGTCGATACTTGGACTTAAAACCGAGAAAACTACAATTTGACCACTTATACTTGGGTGTATAATATAATATAATTCAGATCACTAAAAAGTGCGAATCAAGTTTTTGGCGCCGTTTCCGGAGAGTTATAGTAATTTGAAATAAAATAAAATAAATAAATAAAAATAAATAAATATTTGTTTATTTGTATTATATGTTTATGGTTTGTTTCCTTGTTTTTAATAGTCTATGTCTGTTCATTCATCCTTAGGTTCTGTAAATCAGTCAACTCATACATCATCTTCATCATCATCTACATCTACACCAGAATCCTTTGACTTAAGTATGGCTCAAAACGTACCTAGACAATAAGAAGAGAGAGAACAGGAAGTAATTCAAAATGTCCGACCGTTAAGAGAATATCTACATCCTACAAGAACTAATGTCCCGTCATGTTTTGCTTTTCCAACAGACGTTGCAAATATTAATATTAACCTATACAACTACTACCACAATTTCATGGTTTAGAAGATGAAAATCCTGATGTTCATATGAAAGAATTTGAAGAAGTCTGTGGAACTTTGCAAGATAATTCTGAAATGGTTAAATTGAAACTTTTTCCTTTCTCGTTAAAGGATAAAGCTAAACTATGGCTTACCTCATTAAGAGAAAATTCGATCACAAATTGGCAAGCTTTACAAACTGAGTTTTTTAAAAAGTTTTTTCCTGTGCATCGTACTAATGCATTAAGATGCCAAATCATGAATTTTACTGTCAAAGAAAAAGAAACTTTTTATCAATGTTGGGAAAGATTTAAAGATCTTCTCCAAACTTGTCCACATCATGCATTTGAAAACTGGATTTTAGTTGATTTCTTTTATGATGCACTTCCATCTGCAATGAGACAATTTGTTGAAATGATGGCCCAAGGAGAGTTTATGAATAAAAACCCTGAAGAATCATTTCAATTTTTTGATACTATTTTTGAGAGTTCCCAGATGTGGGACTCGACTTCTTCAAACATTGTAGAAAATAAGTCATCTACATCTGAAAGAGGAAAATATATTTTGAAAGACGATGATGATTTAAAAGCTAAAATGACTAATCTATCTCGAAAACTAGAGGCTTTGGAAATGAAAAAAATTAAGCAAGTAGCTATTGTTACCTCTACTGACCAAATATGTGAAATTTGTGCGTTGTCAGGACATCCTGCTGGGGAATGTCCAACTATACCAGCATTCAAAGAAGTTTTAATTGAACAATCAAATACTGTTCCAACTTATAATAATAAGTCTTATTTGAATCCATACTCTGAAACTTACAATCCAGGATGGAGAAATCATCCGAATNAACATTCAAAGAAGTTTTAATTGAACAATCAAATACTGTTCCAACTTATAATAATAAGCCTTATTTGAATCCATACTCTGAAACTTACAATCCAGGATGGAGAAATCATCCGAATTTAAGTTGGAGAAATACACAACCTACAAATCAAACGCAAGGCCCACCGCAGGTACAAAATCAACAACAATATCAACCATATCTACCGCCTCAGAAAAGAACTCTGGAAGACACTATGAATCAATTTATTTAGAGTCAAATGAATTTCAATACTCAAACAAATCAAGCATTCAATGATTTTAAATTTCAAGCTTCACAAAGTATTGAAGATATTAAAAGTCATCATGCTAAATTGACTCAGTCTTTAAGTACTACAGAAAAAGGAAAGTTTTCATCTCAACCTAAACCTCCACAAAGTCAGAATCAGACTAATTTTGTGTCATTCGAAGCCTCTCCAAGTCAAGTACAAGCAGTCACGACATTGAGAAGTGGTAAGGTAATTGATAAAACTATAAGACCTAAGATTCCAAAGAATATACGTAAATCAATTCCTGTTAACAAACCACTTGAACCTGAACCTTCATTTGAAAAACAACCAGAAGAACATCCTCCATGTCCTACTCCTTTACCTTTTCCTCAAAGAGTCAAGAAACCTTCATCTAAAAAAGATCAATTTGACATTCTTGAGTTATTTAAACAAGTAAAAATTAACCTTCGTTTGTTAGATGAAATAAAACGATTTCCGATTTATGCTAAGTTTTTAAAAGATATTTGCACAATCAAAAGAAGAACTAATGTACCAAAGAAAGTATTTTCAACTGAACAAGTTAATACTATAATACATCAAGAGACACTTCTTAAGTATAAAGATCCGGGTAGTCCTACAGTCTCATGTCTTATTGGAAATTATAGAATTAATCAAGCCCTGCTAAATCTTGGATCCAGTTGTAATTTAATGTCATATTCAGTATATACACAACTAGGATTAAGTGAATTAAAACCTTCCCATGTTAAACTACAACTAGCAGATCGATCAATAAAAACTCCACGAGGAATTGTAGAAGATGTGATTGTCCAAGTTGATTAAATCTATTTTCCAGCAGACTTTATTGTTATAGACATAGAGCCATGTTGTCAAGGATGTTCATTTGAATATATACCTATAATTTAAGGTCAACCATTCTTAGCTACATCAAATGCATTGATTAATTGTAGGAATGGAATCATGAAAATATCATTTGGAAGCATGACCTTGGAACTAAATATTTTTAAAAAGTACAAAACCACCTAGAGAAGAAGAAGAAGACGAAGAAGAACCATATGAAGTAAACCGTGTTGAGACATTAAGTCAAATATATTTTGAAAAGAATTTTCTTAAAAAAGAGTTATTGGCATTAGAATTAGTACCTGAAACCAAATCTGAAAATACATTCACAAAGGATCTACAATGCGAAGAATTGTTACCAAAACTTGTAGAATCTAATGTCAAAGTTTTTAAGCCAGAATTAAAACATCTTCCAACTAACCTAAAATATGTCTTTTTAGGAGAAGAAGAATTATATCCGGTTATAATATCATCAAAGTTATCTGAAATTCAAGAAAAAGAACTGACAAAAGTTTTGAAAAAACACCAAAGTGTTATCGGATGGATGATTGCAGATATAAAAGGTATAAGTCCACTTCTATGTACTCATTGTATCTATTTGGAAGACAATGCTAAACCATCTTGACAGATGCTAAGAAGATTGAATCCCTACTTAAAAGAAGTAGTGCGTGCTTAAGAACTTAAACTATTAGATGCTAATATTATCTATCATATATCTGATAGCCAATGGGTTAGTCCTACACAAGTAGTTCCTAAGAAATCTGGTGTTACAGTCAAACAAAATCAAGAAAATGAATTAGTTCCAATGTGTACAGTTACAGGTTGGCGTGTGTGTATTGACTACCGAAAGCTGAATTCTCTTACAAGAAAAGATCACTTCCCTTTACCATTCCTAGATCAAGTCTTGGAAAGAATAGCTGGGCATGCATATTATTGCTTTCTAGATGGATATTCTGGTTATAATCAAATTGAAATTGCAATAGATGATCAAGAAAAAACTACATTTACATGTCCATTTGGAACTTTTGCTTATAAAACAATGTCTTTTGGGTTATGTAATGCTCCAGCTACTTTTCAACGTTTCATGCTAAGTATATTTAGTGATATGGTAGAACGATATCTAGAATTTTTTATGGATGAATTTTCAGTATACGGTGTTTCATTTAACTTATGTTTAGAAAATCTGGAAAAAAGTACATATTAGGTGTGAAGAAACAAACCTTGTCTTAAATTGGGAAAAATGTCATTTCATGGTTACACAAGGTATTGTTTTGGGTCATATAGTTTCTATAAAAGGAATTGAAATCGATAAATCAAAAATTGACTTAATAGCTAATCTTCCTTCACCAAAAATAGTAAAAGATGTTCGGTCTTTTTTGTGTCACGCTGGATTTTATCGAAGATTCATTAAAAATTTTAGTTCAATATCAAGACCAATCTATAATCTCTTATGTCAAGATATAATTTTGAATGGAATGCTGCATGTCAATTAGCATTTGATAAATTAAAAAACATGCTTATTTGTGCACCTATCATGCAACCTCCTGACTGGTCTCTACCTTTCGAACTAATGTGTGATGCAAGTGATTATGCAGTAGGAGCTGTATTAGGTCAATTGTAGTATTTACAGATCATGCAGCCTTAAAATATTTACTTACTAAGAAAGAAGCTAAACCACGTCTCCTACGATGGATTTTATTACTTCAAGAATTTGATCTTATAATTAAAGATAAGAAAGGAGCAGAGAATGTGGTAGCAGATCACTTGTCAAGATTAAATTATGATCAAAAGAAAGAACCAATTCCAATGAAAGAAACCTTTCCAGATGAACAACTTTTAGCAATAACCGAAGTACCATGGTATGTAGATATAATCAATTATTTAGCTACTGGTACTCTTCCTTTTAATTATACCCTGACTGATAAAAACAAATTCTTAAATGAGGTACGTAATTTTGTCTAGGAAGATCCTTATTNAATCAATTATTTAGCTACTGGTACTCTTCCTTTTAATTATACCCTGATTGATAAAAACAAATTCTTAAATGAGGTACGTAATTTTGTCTAGGAAGATCCTTATTTGTTTAAATACTGTAAGGACAAAATAATTAGATACTATGTGCCTAATCATTAAATTAGTCAGGTAATTCAGTTTTGTCACTCCGAAGCTTGCGGAGGCCACTTTGCTTCAAAGAAAACCGCTGCTAAAATTTTGCACTGTGGATTTTATTGGTCAACTCTTTTTAAAGACGTTCATATCTTTTGTTTAAACTGTGACAGATGTCAAAGAATGAGAAATATTTCAAAAAGAAATATGATGTCTTTAAACCCTATCTTAGTTATTGAAATTTTTTATTGTTGGGGTATCGATTTTATGGGACCATTTCCCCCATCCTTTAGATATTTGTATATTTTAGTTGCAGTTGACTATGTTTCTAAATGGGTAGAGGCAATTCCCTGTAGAAATAATGACCACAGAACAGTAATCAAATTTTTAAAAGAAAATATTTTATCCAGATTTGGAATTCCTCGTGCCATTATAAGTGACGGTGGATTACATTTCTGTAACAAAGTTTTTGAAAACCTGATGAAAAAATATTCAATTTCACATAAAATATCCACTCCATACCATCCACAAACAAGTGGCCAAACAGAATTAGCTAATAGGGAGATAAAATACATTTTAGAAAAGACAGTAAATCCAAATCGTAAGGATTGGTCATTAAGATTGACTGATGCGCTTTGGGCTTACCGTACTGCGTATAAGACTGTTCTAGGAATGTTTCCTTATAGGTTAATTTATGGTAAACCATGTCACTTGCCTGTAGAATTAGAACATAAAGCATATTGGGCAATCAAAATGATGAATTTTGACATAAATGAAGCTAGAATGTATCGTAAACTACAAATAAATGAATTAGAGGAATTAAGAAATGAAGCATATGAAAATGCAAAAANTCACTTGCCTGTAGAATTAGAACATAAAGTACCATGGTAAGAAATGAAGCATATGAAAATGCAAAAAATGTGAAATCCAGAACCAAAATATTCCATGATAAGAATATTGTGCGAAAATATTTTAAACCATCTCAAAAAGTTTTGTTATACAATACAAAGGTTCAGTTATTCCCTAAAAAACTAAAATCTAGATGGACAGGACAGTATATAGTCAAGCAAATCTTTGATTATGGGGCAATTGAAATTGAAAACCCAATAAATAGGACTATTTTAAAAGTAAATGGACAAAGACTAAAACCATACTATGATGGATTCACACAAGATGTAACTTCTGTGTTGCTTTTTGATCCAANTGCAAAGGTTCGGTTATTCCCTAAAAAACTAAAATCTAGATGGATAGGACAGTATATAGTCAAGCAAATCTTTGATTATGGGGCAATTGAAATTGAAAACCCAATAAATAGGACTATTTTCAAAGTAAATGGACAAAGACTAAAACCATACTATGATGGATTCACACAAGATGTAACTTCTGTGTTGCTTTTTGATCCAATTTATGTGCACTAATTATATATTTGGTTGTTTGTAAGTAATAGTACTAATTATGTGTAATTTATTTGACAGATTAAAACTTCTGAGTGAAAGCCAGACATCGTAATTGCTGAAATACAACAAATTTCTAGTTTTTATTCTTAAATAATGATTATTAATGTTTTTATATTGCAGATAACAATTAATTTAAGTTGGGGAGATAGGCATGTGAATTTACTTTGTGTGTTTAAAATAGTGCTTGTTATTTAAAACTTTTTGTTTGTCTTTGTGACTGGCAGACGTTAAAGAACCAGATAGTGAGTTAATTTTCAATAATTTTTTGAGTCATTTTCTTTTATTAAAAAAAAAATTGAAAAATGGACGAAAAATTATTTTGGTTAAGTTTAATTTTACTACGTCGCTTCCCAAAAGATATACATACGTTGATTATGCAAAAAGCTAAATATGTTAGAAATTTAGAGATTTTTGAAAACCAAGCACAACCTCTATGTTAAAAAAGTACATATGCCAAATATCGACGAGCAAATCGTCTTTGTGCTTGTGTAAAATGTGGTCGTACAGAACATCTGAGATGGTACAATAAGTGTGTGGAACCAATTTCAGGTCGATCGTTAGATCGTTTACGGTGGATTAGGGATGGGCATAGAAAGGATTATCTTGAGACGCCATCCTATTCTGGCCCAATGCTAAACAGATACATGCGAACTGAAATTATCCGTGTCACTGGTGTCACCGAACCAGACAGTTCTAACGCTGAATCAATCTGATCAAAATAAAATCTTTGGAAGAATTGTACATATACGTAAATATTTATGTATAAAGTTATGTACATAAATGTAAATAACTATAAAGTGATTAAAAAATCAGTAAATATTCAACAAAAAATAAAAATTAAAAACCCACCAAGTTTTTTGACAAGAAAAAAAGAGTGATTAGCAAAAATTGTGTAGAATATATATATATATTGTATTTTGTATTTTGCAGGAATTTGAAGAACAAAAGAAAATTACAGAAAATACAGTAGCCTGCAGTATACAAAACCCAAAACCAGTAACATTGGACTGTCTGGACGGCAGTCCCACCGTCCAGACGGTGGCCCTTAATATAAATATGGTTCTCCATGCAAACCGATCATCTTCATCACCTTGCAACCAAAAATTTCGGTCATAGCCGAAAATCTCAAACCCAAGACCTCAAATCTGCTACACTCAGTCAATTTCACTCAAATTTGTTCGGATTATCCTTTTACCCATCACATTTGGAACATATTTACCGATCAAAATCAACTGAAATAGAGAATCTGAAGAAAAATCAAGAAAAAATGGATTGGAGACAAAAGGCAAAGAGATCTTCGAGATGAGCACAAAGGGATCAACCCCAAGTACGTCCACAGCAACCACAACCAGGAAACTTCTTCAACCAGGTGATGTTTGAGAATATTGAACAGCAAAACTGGTATGATACTAAATTTTTTATGAAAACTATTATCGTTGAAAGACCAGTTGTGTTTGAAGATTTTGATACCATAAGAATTAGAGAAATTCTTGCTGCTAGAGGCTGGTTAGATTATGTTAAATTATGTGTTCCTACATATGACTGCCTGGTCCGTGAATTCTACAGTAATGCTCAGATAATTGAAGAAAGACATATACGTGCATTTTTACGGGGTAGAGTTTTTCACGTTAACCGGCTATTATAGCCAACTTCTTTCAACCCATGTGAAGAGAAGAAAATCCGCAATACCCATACACTGAGCTTACATTACCTGACTTGGATATCATAGGGAGAGAGGTAACCGGTAATCCAGGATTTGGTTGGGGTCGACCGAATAAATACATAAAGCAGGGAGACTTGACTGNCTGTGAATTCTACAGTAATGCTCAGATAATTGAAGAAAGACATATACGTGCATTTTTACGGGATAGAGTTTTTCATGTTAACCGGCTATTATAGCCAACTTCTTTCAACCCATGCGAAGAGAAGAAAATCCGCAATACCCATACACTGAGCTTACATTACCTGACTTGGATATCATAGGGAGAGAGGTAACCGGTAATCCAGAATTTGGTTGGGGTAGACTGAATAAATACATAAAGCAGGGAGACTTGACTGATACATATTGCATCCTAAATTTAATAACAGTGAACAACTTGCTACCTCGAGCCCAGAAAAATCAAATTTACACTGAGCAAGCTTACTTTTTATATGCATTCGGGATGGGACATACCATTGACCTGCCAAATCTAATTATAGACCAAATGATACTGACTGTAGAAGATAAAAAGCTCTCACTTCCCTATGCTATGCTAGTCTCTCAACTATGCAGGAACAGCAGGGTGATCATTGATCCAATATGGAAGACGGTAGACCATTATGGACCAATAGATAAAATTTCATTGAGAAAAAGCCATGGAGCTCAGCCAGAAGCACAACTAGATGCTCAACCAGCAGCCCAACAAGAAGCACCACCTGAACCGCAAGAACAACCATTCCAACCTCCTGAAGCATTCATTCCACCAGAACAACAGCTACCAGAAGATCAACCATACATTCCAGTGGATGACAGGACAGACAGACAAATTCTGCTAGGATTGGAAAACACTATCACCCAGCTTGGTACCAGCATCAATCAAATGAACCAACGAATGGAGGACTATGAAAAAAACCAAGCAGAAATGTTGAAGCTACTGAAACAGCACTTTGGAGGAAGACCATCCACTTCATAAAGACTGAAGATTCTACATAAAAAATTTGTCATCTTTCATTCAACTCTTTTAAATTATGCACTTTTACATATGCAGTTGAACTTTAAATTATCTTTTGCACTTGTTTGTTTAGTTACTTAAACCTATATATGTTTTAAACTGGTTAAGTTTTGAACTTAGGTATGTTTAAGTTTACTTTTGTTAAAATTAGAACTTATCATATTAAAATTAGGAAGACTAGTTCATATAATTTACAGTTAAATTAAGTTAGTATTCTGAGACCTTGCAGGAATAGTCTTAATCTGATCACTGAGATCTTCATATTGTAGTTGTATAGTATCTAAATATTTTTGTTCAAACTTATCTTTAGAAGCACACATAGATTTCTTTGTTGATAAAAACCTTATGAAATATTACACTCTTTACATATATAGTGGAGATGAGAAACCTAATGCAGATTTTGAACCAATCTATCTTGGAGAGGTATTCTACATCTACTCAAATATTCAATTCAGCGGTAACCTTTCTTTGAATAATCTCATTATTTTTGTCTTGATTAGCATTTGTTAAATTATATTATTAGCATTGTCCTTGAAACTCTTTTAGATAGAAATGATACAGATGGATAATTTCTGGAAAATGATCTTAGGCCCTTTTTCATTATCTTTGAGCCTTGACCATTTCTTTTACAAAATTATATCCTTAGTCAACCATGGTTGAGCCTGAAAGATATATTCTTTTCATTAAAACCCCGAAAAATACCCGTGCCATAAGAAAATATATCAAACCTACCTTAGCTACATAATTTTCTTGCACCCTCTTTTAAATCAAAATGATGTTTTATTTAAAAAAAAAAATGTGGTGAGTAGAGATGGAGCGTAAAACGCACTCACTCATAAACACATGTTAAGGATGAGATGGAGCGTAAAACGCACTCATTCAATAAAAAGTGAGATGGAGCATAAAATGCACTCACCAAGAAAGTGAAAAATAAAAATAAGAAAGAGATGTGCCACAATATAAAGGGTAGCTTTTGAATTCTATAGACGTCGTTTGATAAATCTCAACCCCATGGCCACATTACAACCCTAAGAAAGTCCTTTTTGATTCCAGAAATCATGCATTGGTATTATTTCTATTAATCTAAAAAGGAAAATGTTAATAATATATTTTAAAATGTTAATATTCTTTCATGAGATTATGTCAAAATTCCACTTTATTCAAATTAACCGATCTTTCAAATACTACATGTGATATTATTTGCTTTATTGACAATATTCCAATCACATGTAATTTACTGAGAATAGCCACTATAACATGTGTATTCTTCTTACTGAGTGTATTTCAGGGAAGGATTGACATCAAAACTACTACGAAAGAGGGTAATATTTCTCAAGTGATTTTTTTTGAAATAAAGAAATTATTACACACACACACACACACATTTTTATAAAAATATATAGATAATATTACAACTAACATATGTTACTCTTATATAGTGATCAGAAAAGGAAGTACTCTGGCAAGACAGAAGGAATACTGATTTAATTATATTCGTGAAAAATATGAATTATGAACTCCTAATTACTGAAGTTTGCAGGTAGCTTCACTGAAAACCTTCACGAGACACAACTCGTCCACTAGGAATTACCTAGGGGTTTAACGGCTTATTGCATATGCTAAATGCAATCGTGAAAAAATCTACGAAAATGATTTTACTTCTATTTATGTTTTATTTTGTAAAGTAATCTATGTTTACTAGGGACTAGTAAAGTTTAAGTTGGGGGTGTGATTAACCCCAATTAGTGTGTAAATAAGAGTAGTTAAATAAATCAAATTAATAAAATAAAACAACAGAAAATCAGTAATTAGTATGAATTAGGGTTTGTACGGTAATTAGTATTTTTAACAGTTTATATCCAAAATTGCAGGTTTAATGCAGAATTACTACAGAATACAAGGTGCCAAGTAGGGAAGCTTGAAAATACAAAGGCTAAAGTATAATTAAATCAAATGAAGAGTCAGCATGCATGCAAGTTGCAAATTCCAGCAAAGCACCACCGTCCGGACGGTCGTGATGGCGTCCGGACGGTCACCCTTTGATGATTATCCTGACTTCTTCCACCTCATGCTTCCTAAACGACTATAAATAGACACCTTCTTCACTTCAAAACGAGGCCGGACAACTAAGAGCTCCTGAGAGAAATCCAAAGAGAGAAAAGAGACAAAGAAAGAAAGAAAGAAAAGAGAAAAAGAGAAAGAGAATCAGCAACACGATCTGGTCCGTGTTATATTTCAGTCCAAACTCTGTATTTTATTTTGTATAACTTTCTATTTGGATAATTGAACTGCTGCCACTTTTTTTGTCCTAACTGATAATAAAAGGTGGTTGTGTTTCAGTTGTTCCTTGTGAAAGAAGTTTTTACTTTAATTTTAGTTGTAATGACAACTGCCCGCACTCTTTGCTTGCCTGTAGCAATGGAGCGTGAGTAGTCGTTTATACCCTCCAGTGCGAGGAGAATATATGTATCATATTGACTAGATTATGGAAATGCTGATGTTTTATTTTTACGTTTATTTATATATGTATTATATACTTAATGCGTGATATAGTAATGTGTATAATTCCGGTGCTGTGCCTTTGGATTATATCATCAGTATATCATAAGACCCGCTGGTTAAACAATCACGGTGTTTCTACCAGTATGGCTGTGCTTCCACCGAAATGCTGAGGAAGTTGACTGATGTGTGGTACAAACCTAAATAATCCTCATGAATGACTTGTCCTTCTTGGTTATTAGGGTTGATTATTATTATATATAACTATTATGACAGTCTAACAACCACGATGTTCCTATCGGTATGGCTTTGCTTCCACCGGAACATTGAGGATGTTTAACTGACACAACTATACTCAGTGTAGCCTAAGAAACAGCTGTGTTATAATATATTACCACCAGTGTAGCTTAAGAAGCGGCTGTGTTATGGTTTATATATATGCACTTGCAATCATGAGATCAAATGAATAACTCAAGTATTCCTCATGAATGGCTAGTCCTTCTGGTTTGCTTGGGTTAATCAGTTGACTTAGATATAACCGGTGTAGCCTAAGAAGCAGCTATGTTATAATATATTACCACCAGTATAGCCTAAGAGGCAGCTGTGTTATGGTTTATATACATCAGACCTGCCAGTTGACTTTCCAGTAACATGGGAGTTAATTGTTGTGAGGTAGCATTTCTAGAATTTAACCAATATAAAGCATATGATATCCTTAAGCTGAAGGGTATCTTTCATATTTCTGTCATTAATCTGTTTTATTTACGCACTTTATTATCTCTGCACTTTATTTTTGCATTGCTTTTATTTAAATAAACTAGTTATCAGTCTAAGCTCACATCACAAGCTATCAAACATCACACTACTTCAAACAACTATTTTACTGTTTTAACTTTTTATTTTCAACTAGAATTACTAAACTCTCTGTGGGATCGATACTTGGACTTAAAACTGAGAAAACTACAATTTGACCACTTATACTTGGGTGTATAATATAATATAATTTAGATCACTAAAAAGTACAAATCAGGTTCCTTTCCTAACTAGGTTTATTTTCAACGTAGGGTTGAAATCTGAAATGGGTAGGGTCTTAGAGATAAAATATCATGTATAACACATATTTAGGGTTGTTAGTCATAAGAATAAGTTTAAAGTAAATCTTGCATGATTGGGATTCAATGAAATTATTTGGATTGGATTTCATGGAGAATATGTTGTTTGTGCATGCTATGTGTTTACAGAATTATGTCTATTAAATGTTTGATAAAATGCTTATGAATGCAAGTGAGTTAATTGGGTTGGTAGCACATGTAACATGCTTGGGATTGCTTGTGGAGAAATAAAATGTGATTATATGTTTATGATATAATTGACATTTGAGGAAATTGGATGTGTTCACTATATGCTCATGAAATGAGGGACATTACTTCGTAAATTGCAAATTGTTCATAACATTTGCATTTGCACAGGTAGCATTGCATTGTTGGGCATGTGATATGAGTGTGGGTGTGTGTGCATGATTTTGATCAAAAAAATTCTTGGTGGGTTGATGCGTGAACTCGAGAAGGTTGGAGCTAGGTTTGACTGAGTCGCATGAGATGGATTGAAAACAAAGGTCGTGGTTAGCAAGAAGGATTAGATCCTCCCTCGAGTGCAAGACCCAAAATTTTTGGATTTGCACTCCTGTTGGTATTGAGTTCATAAATTGTGTTGGTATGCACGGAGCCGTTGGTTGAAGTCCATAGATATCGTGTTGGTTGGGTACCCGTTAGTGGAAATTCATAAATACCCACCCCAAGAAAGACCCTAAATTCTATAAAATGGTCATTGGATGTCTAAAATCAATGGTGGGGGTTTGAAATGCCCAGATGCATGCGCATGACATGACATGTATTATGAGAGCCTGTGGAGGGCTTAGGTTTGCATTGCATGAATGAGTTTCATCTTAAGGCATGGCATAGATTAGTAGTATTCATTTGATAAATGAACTTATTTGAATGGATGTTCAAATTTTTGAATTGCATGTGACATTTCATATGCATCTGGGTTAAGAAGTAGCCTACTTAGGAGATAGCCTATTGACCGTGGCTCATCCTTTATGAAAACATATTTCAGGTACTGGATAAGCGTCGGTGGATGGCATTCACTTGGGTCCATGATGCTGATGGAATAAGAATGTGGCTTTTGAAATGCATTTTATAAAATAAATATGTAAATTTGTTTTGAACTTGTATATTGGTAATAGAGTATGTAATGGGACTCTATTTGACAATTTTTTCATGTAAATGAATGAATGTATTGAGTATGGTATGAGTTGGATGATGATGAATTGAGAATTGGAAAAACTTGAGAAAATCTGAGATTAGGTACAAGTACCTAGGTTCATAGGTATTGGTACCCCGCTGTCGAATGACCCTGGTAACGATACCTAGGCTTAGAGATTCTAGTACCTAGATTTTAATGAGCTTAAGTACTAGTACGTAGGCCTTAGGTACCAGTATCTTAAATGATAGTGGGCTGAAGTATCGGTACCAAGAAACATAGATACCGGTACCTAACAAATAGTGGGCTCAGGAACTGGTACTAGGGTACATAGAAGGCCCAAGTATCGATACCACGTACTAGAGTCATCAGTACCTCTTTCCAAAAATTTGAAATTTTAAAAAATAACACTAAGGGGCCTTCACTTCTTGAGCAATCCTTTTGAGATGATGTCNAGTACCTCTTTCCAAAATTTGAAATTTTAAAAAATAACACTAAGGGGCCTTCACTTCTTGAGCAATCCTTTTGAGATGATGTTAATGGAGAATGATAAGTCCTAATCATTGGGTTTGGACCTTGGAATAGTCATATGGTTAATATGTGAATAGGTTATGTGTCGGGTAGTGCTCCCATACAAAGGAGGCTCTGCCCAAATTCTATTTTGGTTACGATTCTGGTGGATAGGGTGTAACGACATGGGATCAGGTTATACGGTATCTACGGGTATTTTGCAGGTTGATGGTTGATCAACGGGTTAAGAAGGATCCCCGAATTTTATGGCGTCGCAGCTTGGTAGTAGAGCCTAGGTGTTAGGTCTTGTGGGAAGTGAGTTTATTACCTTCCATTGTAAGCGTGAAAAGGTTTATAGTCAATGGTGTTGTTTAAGCTCTGATAACCGTCACAACTTGGTATCAGAGCTTAGGTTCTTGTTTACGTTGGACTTGAGGGTAGAATGGGTTAAGCCATTACATTCATTATGCATTATAGGTTATGTGCATTATATGCTACATGTTATATGATAGGTGATTATTTGCATGATTCTATGTGTATGGAAATGAGACACTAGAATTAGAAAAAAAAATCTCGGGGTCAGAAAAAAAGGAATAATGGGAAAGTTTATGGTTTTGGTGTCTACTGGGGGGTGACATAACTCCTACCAGTGAGACAAGAGGAANGTTTAAGTTGGGGGGTGTGATTAACCCTAGTTAGTGTGTAAATTAGAGTAGTCAAACAAATCAAATTAATAAAATAAAACAACAAAAAGTTAGTAATTAGTATGAATTAGGGTTTGTACGACAATTAGTATTTTTAACAGTTTATATCCAAAATTGTAGGTCTAATGCAGAATTACTACAGAATACAAGGTGCCAAGTAGGAAAGCTTGAAAATACAAAGGTTAAAGTANAGGTCTAATGCAGAATTACTACAGAATACAAGGTGCCAAGTAGGAAAGCTTGAAAATACAAAGGTTAAAGTATAATTAAATCAAATGAAGAGTCAGCATGCATGCAAGTTGCAAATTCCAGCAAAGCACCACCGTCCGGATGGTCACCCTTGATCATTATCCTGACTTCTTCCACCTCATGCTTCCTAAACGACTATAAATAGACACCTTCTTCACTTCAAAATGGGGCCGGACAACTGAGAGAAATCCAAAGAGAGAAGAGAGAAAAATAAAGAAAGAAAAGAGAAAGAGAGAAAGAGAATCAGAAACATGATCCGGTCCGTGTTAAATTTCAGTCCAAACTTTGTATTTTATTTTTTGTAACTTTCTATTTGGATAATTGAAATACTGCCATTTTTTTTGTCTTAGGTGATAATAAAAGGTGGTTATGTTTCAGTTGTTCCTTGTGAAAGAAGTTTTTACTTTAATTTTAGTTGTAATGACAACTGCCCGCACTCCTTGCTTGTCTGTAGCAATGGAGCGTGAGTAGTCGTTTATACCCTCCAGTGTGAGGAGAACATATGTATCATATTGGCTAGATTATGGAAATGTTGATGTTTTATTTATACGTTTATTTATATATGTATTATATGCTTAATGCGTGATATAGTGATGTGTATAATTCCGGTGCTGTGCCTTGGATTATATCATCAGTATATCATAAGAACCGCCGGTTAAACAACCACAGCGTTTCTATCGGTATGGCTTTGCTTCCACCGAAAGTGCTGAGGAAGTTGACTGATGTGTGGTACAAACCTAAATGATCCTCATGAATGGCTTGTCCTTCTGGGTTATTAGGGTTGATTATTATTATATATATCTATTATGACAGTCTAACAACCACGATGTTCCTATCGGTATGGCTTTGCTTCCACCGGAACGTTGAGGATGTTTAACTGGCACATCTATACTCAGTGTAGCCTAAGAAGCAGGTGTGTTATAATATATTACCACCAGTGTAGCCTAAGAAACGACGGTGTTATGGTTTATATATATGCACTTGCAATCATGAGATCAAATGAATAACTCAAGTATTCCTCATGAATGGTTTGTCCTTCTGGTTTGCTTGGGTTAATCAGTTGACATAGATATAAACGGTGTAGCCTAAGAAGCAGCTTTGTTATAATATATTACCACTAGTGTAGCCTAAGAAGTAGTTGTGTTATGGTTTATATACATCAGAACTGCCGGTTGACTTTCCAATAACGTGGGAGTTAATTGTTGTGAGGTAGCATTTTCAGAATTTAACCAATATAAAGCATATGGTATCCTTAAGCTAAAGGGTATCTTTCATATTTCTATCATTAATCTGTTTTATTTACGCACTTTATTATCTCTGCACTTTATTTGCTCATTGCTTTTATTTAAATAAACTAGTTATCAATCTAAGCTCACATCACAAGCTATCAAACATCACACTACTTCAAACAACTATTCTACTGTTTTAACTTTTTATTTTTACTTTCAACAAGAATTACTAAACTCTCTGTGGGATCGATACTTGGACTTAAAACCGAGAAAATTACAATTTGACCACTTATACTTAGGTGTTAATATAATTCAGATCACAAAAAAGTGCGAATCAGGGTTTTCTCTCATTCACTTACATTGAGGCTAGGGTATTTATATATGTATGTTTTGGCTATCAATGGTATATAAATATGCTATGGAATCATCCTCTCTTAGGCATTTTCNGGAGATCATTCTATGGCTTATAATGATGACTTAGTTTGATTTATTTTACTGTTTTCTATATTGGTTTTGTTGTGAGGATCTTTGCTGGGATGTCTTTCTCTATTCTTCTAATAAAATTTTTGTTGCTTATCAGAAACCAAATATTCTAGGCTGTGAAACCAAGTAGCATAGATAGCTTCAACTGGTGGTTTTTGCCAACCAAATGATAGAAGGACCGAATGTTGGCTTTTCTGTTGTTGTTTTCATGCTCATTTAGTTGATGTCTGCTGCTGATAAACAGTATTGCCTGGTTCCTTGTGCTAATTACATAGGTTAATAATTGCAGAATAACTTTGTAGTTCCAATAGATGTGGCATAACTGCCTCTTGAAACTACGATTTGGGATTCCTATTCTGAAATGGGTTCTGATTCGTGGTCATGCTACATTGCCTTGTGGGTCAGTCCTGTGGGACAAACAGAGACAACGTAAGAGAAAGATGGGTCATATTGCTATAGGGTTGTGTCAGGGTCTGAGTTGCATCAAGGGTTGCATCAATCTATAGCAGTGATGTGTTGCCATTACTCTTGACTTACAACTGAGGAGTCTGACATGGATATAACCTTACTTTTCCTTTCTTTCTGTTCTTTGANTGAGTTGCATCAAGGGTTGCATCAATCTATAGCAGTGATGTGTTGCCATTACTCTTGACTTACAACTGAGGAGTCTGACATGGATATAACCTTACTTTTCCTTTCTTTCTGTTCTTTGATATAATTTTACTTTATTTCGATTATTTGTTTCACAGAAATTTGGCTTCCAGCCAGAGGTTTAGCATACCCTCTTTCTTTAGTGGGTGAAGATCATCAACAACCTCAAGTCATCTTTCTTAAGAATTCGTTGTGTCTTTCTATGATTTCCATTCGATTCCTTCTGATCATTGCTTTCATTATCCAATTTTTAATATGTTTGTTTTCTTTCCTCCTCCTCATTATATCTAGAATCTCTTCTCTTCTTGGATTTCTTTTTGGTTCGGAGAGGTATGGTTAAGTTATGCAATTTGAAACATCAGTGAATCCAAACTGGTCAATGCTTATGTCCAAGCTGACTAAAAAGGTAGACACTGGTATATGCTGTTAATCCACAATACTAGGAGTTCGTTTGGTGCTCTCCTTCAGTTTACTACCAGTAACCAAGCCTTGAGAACCGAAGCTCTAATGATATGCCTTTTGATTTGGTTCTGTTATTCTAATTGGCAGTATGATCATGTTGGCTTCAGTTTTATGGCCCTGTGCCCAACCCCCCCCCTGTTAGGCTGTTTATGTAATATAAGGGTGCAATTTTTTTATTCATTTCAAGATTAATTATTAAGCCAAGCCTCAGCTTTCGGGCTTGAAATGCCTCATACTATTTGCTATTGTTTAATTTTAGAGGTTAGATTGAGGTTAACCATAATTTTGATATTGAAATTATGATTTTCTTTAGGGCATCCGGCTCTGATTGGNAAATAAACTTGAGATCCTTTTTAAATGTCACTGCTTTATTTCACATTATGTATCTATGTCATGTTAAAATTGAGACCGACCGTTTTAAATGCTTTTCTAAACCTTGAATGGGTTGGGAAGAATTTTTCTACAGAGCTTCGTCCTCACCCCCTATCGCTAACATTTTTCAGATTACCCGCTTGAGGAGGACATAAGGGTCAAGTAGCCCGTTACTTGGGATACTCCACTGGACGGGAGTGCGGAACATTGTTCCGCCCACCACCTCGACCTTGGCCTCGTCCTCTTCCTCTTGTTGCCATCTACACACATGTCAAATGACAATAGAATATTCACATAACATCCTAATGTAGGGATCAAACTTGAAACATTGAGATTTTATCTCCTTGTTTTCGTAGTAGAGTCTATATCAACCACTAGAAAAAATTTAAACTTGAACTATCCCGTTCATTTCTTTTCTGACTCCCAAGATTATGTTTTTTAACCCTAGTGTCTCTTTCCATATACATTTTACCATGTATATCATTCACATAATCACATAGCAAGTAATCATGTTTCACATAACACGTTGCACAAAATATGTAACAATTTAAGCACATAAGATGAGATGCACAATGCATCCAATGGTTTAGTGCCAATGCCCAACAAGCCTTAGGTAAATCCTATAACCTAAGCTCTGATACCAAGCTGTGACGCCCCAAAATTCGAGGGTCCGTTGATTACCCATCAACCCGCGGAATACCCGTGGATACCGAGTAACTCGATATCACACCGAGGTCCTTAATTTAACAAAATTCAGGTAGAGTCTCTTTTGTACGGGGAGCTCTACTCAAAATACAACTTGTGCAATATACATTAACATGACCCGTCCGAGGCCCCATATAACACAATGATCACACATGGTCCATTTATAAGTAAAACTTGACCACACCGGGTCCAATTATAATTAAACATTGGCCACACCGGGTCCAATCATTCATATTTATATCAAAACATGCAAGGTTAGTTTAACAATAGTCCATATAAGTTCTATTACAATTTAAAAGATTACATGCTTAAAACATTCTTTCCACAAATATTTTACATCAACACAAAATAAAGTCACATTCGGCTTTCTTCAAACATGAGGGTCCAAATTGGAGCCATCCACCAGTGTACCTCTCCCACCTAAAATGTTTTCCATATAGGGTGAGCTAACGCTCAGTAGAAAAACTCTTACAGAGGCTACTCCCCACCTAAAATGCGCATGCAACGCACATGGCACAAACAACTTCTTCGAAATAAGAATATGTTATTTAAGATAGAATCTCTTGATGTCATGCCAAGTAATGAGATGAAACTCACTCATGCATGCTATCTCGAGCCCATAGCGACTCCCATGACACAATGCGACTCATATGTGTAAAACAAACGTCTTTGATGAAACACATCCAAAGATTATTTTGAAATCAACCATATGTCAGAAACCAATTTATTTTTGGATGTTTCCCATCAAATGAATAATTTATATATCAAAATCATGTGCCTTTATGGGGGTATCGGATTCAGGAATCACACCTCCGGCTCCGTACGCCGTTACAGTTTTCTGGAATTTCACCCGTCGATAAGTGTATGAACCAAGTGACCGGGTTTTTCACCCGAGGGAGTATCTAGCCCTACTTGCTATACCCGATACAAGTTTTCTTCTGCATATAATCGTGAGACTCTGTAGGACGTTCCATCCCACTTTTCCGAGCCCACTATCAAGCACCAATGTTGGTGTTGATCACCTCATGCAACCTTACACCCACACTCATGCATGTAGCCCATGAATGTGATGTCAATTCCAAGTCCATATTGCAATGCATGCCAAATGAACAATTTTTTTACATATCAATGTATACCATGACAATTTATGTCATTTGCATATAATCACCATAACCATTTCAAGTTCAATATATTCAAGAGCATATTTCAACACTTCATCAACATGATAGCACATAATACATTCTAATATCACATTTCATTCACAAGACATAATAGAAAACACAAAGCGTGCCCACATGATCCCAATTTCCAAGGGATTACATAAATACTTTCACATACCAAAATCAAGCCAAGATTTTATATGGACCATTTCAAGGAAAATAAAAATCATAATATATGATTTTTACATAACCAATTATCGAAACATTCTAGAAATCACAAACTCGCACTTTCTAACTACCAATTCACACTAGAATTGATCCTAAGTATTTCCATAACACCAACTATAATGGAAAAATGTTAGAAATACCCAAAATAGCCCACATGAACCTTATGGACACCTTAGGTTAGAAATAGGTCTGAGTAGGAGGAACCCTACCTCTTGAAGCGTAAAGAATTCGTAGGAAGCCTCAAGAACAAGATTCAAGCCCAAAGTTTAGATTTCTCCAAAATCCTCCCTTTGGATCTTAGGTGAAAATCTTTTTTTTTGGTAGCCACGCGTAGCCCTCATCTTGTAGATCGACTTTAATTCTTGGTCTAACAAATTCCGACCGACGAAACTCCAAGAATCGACGGAATAAAGCTTGGAGAATTTACATTTTCCCTCTTTGCTCTTGGGTTTGATCCAGCCGGCCAAATGAAGAAAAAACATCTGATTTTTCAGATATTTGCCCACTTTTATGCTGTTTAAAGACTTGGCCGTCGTCGTGCCAAGCGTCCTCCTTTGTCGGGGTCCGTTTTCGCCCCTAAACGATTAAATTTTGTACCGATTTAAGCTCAAAATATTTTATATGAACTTTATTTAAAATATTTTTTAACTTTTAAAATTTTTATAAAACTTTCGGTTTTGGGGGTCACCGGATACCCGTCACCTCATAAACGTAAAAAACTCGACTATCTCGAAATTCGACGAAAATTGACAGGGTAATTAGGTTTTGCGAGACGAATCCAACGGTGAGATCCGTTTCATCATCTGAGGTCTAAAAAAATATAATTTTTTAACCCGCACTATAATGACAAATTAACATTTTGCCATTTTTTCAGAAAAAGTTCAAATTTTTTCCGGGTTTCACATTCTTCCCCCTTAAAAGAATTTCGTCCCGAAATTCACATACACATGCACATACAATCACAAGCATATGTAACAGTCAAATAATGCTAAATGACCATAAGAATGTACCTCCATCCTCGAACAAGAAAGGGTAATTGGTACGGATAGTGTCTTCGCGCTCCCACGCCGCCTCCTCCACTCATCGGTGCTGCCACAGCACCTTCACTAGCTGCATGGTCTTGCCTCATAAAACCTGTTCCCGACTATCCATGATGCGCATCAGTCCCTCCTCGAAGGTCCCATCAGCATCAACAACAAGCTCTCCCCAATCCACCACATGAGTTAGATCTGGGGTGTATTTTCAGAGCATAGAGACATGAAAAACCGCATGGACACCCGATAAATTTGGCGGTAACGCCAACCGCTAAGCCACTACACCCACCCTCTCAAGTACCTCGAAGGGCCCGATATCCCTCGGCAACAGCTTTTCCCGCTTATCAAACCTGACCACTCCTCTCCTAGGCATCACCTTCAAGAAGACATGATCTCCCACCTTAAACTCTAGAGGTCATCGTCATCTATCGGCGTAGCACTTCTATCGACTTTGAGCCATGAGAAGACGCTTCCGTATCAAGTCCACTTTCTCAGAGGTGTCCCTGACCAAATTCAGACCCAGAGATGATCTCCCTCCCACCTCCGTCCAACAAACCGGAGAACAGCATGACCTCCCATATAATGCCTCATAGGGTGCTATTTGTATGCTCATCTGGTAACTGTTATTATATGCGAACTCCACCAAGGGTAAGTGATCTTCCCAGCTACCCTTG
Source organism: Ilex paraguariensis (assembly GCA_963454935.2). Lineage (NCBI taxonomy): Eukaryota > Viridiplantae > Streptophyta > Magnoliopsida > Aquifoliales > Aquifoliaceae > Ilex > Ilex paraguariensis. Next base: position 1,686,320 of record CAUOFW020005613.1, on the reverse strand, counting down.
AGATCTAGGACGCATGCCCATAGCATGTCCTCTAAATTCTAGATAGTCCTCTCAGACTGACCGTCCGTCTGGGGATGAAAAGCAGTGCTCATCATTTACTGTGTCCCCATGGTTCGCTGGAAACTCACAAAAATGAGTCGTAAACTTGGGATCCCGATCCGATACAATAGATACTGGCACTCCATGCAACCGGACAATCTCCCGTATATACAACCCGCAGAATTTTTCCAGTGTGAAAGTCATCCGCACAGCCAAAAAGTGTGCTGACTTAGTAAGCCGGTCCGCTATCACCCACACCGCATCATGACCTTGTGATGTTTCGTGGCAAATGGGTCACAAAATCCATCGTGATGTGCTCCCACTTCCACTCAGCTACCTCCAAAGGTTAGAGTAAACCTACTGGTCTCTGGTGTTCAGCCTTAACCTGCTGACACGTGAGACATCGGCTGACAAAGTCGCCAACTTGCCTCTTCATTCCACTCCAGTAATATTGGCGACGAAGATCATGATACATCTTTGTGCCCCCTGGATGAACAGCAAAACGGGAATAATGGAACTCTCTAAGAATCTCTTCTCTGAGCTCCACTGACTGGGGAACCACAATTCTTCCCCTAAATCGAAGACTACCATCCGAGTGAATGGCCCAGCCCTCTTCACCTGTACCTGACCCATATAACATAGCTCAAACTGTCCCACAGTCTCAAGCATCCTCCACTCCCGGGAAGCCATACTAACCATAACTCCCCTCGACTTTCGGCTAAGTATATCAGCCACCACGTTTGCCTTATCGGGATGATAATCCAAAGTGAAGTCGTAGTCCTCTAGATACTTCATCCACCTGCGTTACCTCATGTTGAGGTCACGCTGAGTGAAAATATACTTCAAACTCTTGTGGTCCAAAAACACTTCAAACTGCTCACCATTCAAGTAGTGACGCCAAGCCTTCAAGGGAAAGACAATGGCAGCCAACTCCATGTCATGTGTGGGGTAATTCTGCTCGTGATTTTTTAGCTATCGAGAACCATAATCTACTACCCTCCCGGAATACATCAAAACACATCTCAGCCCGTCCTTTGAGGCATCACAATAGACCGTGTACCTCTGTCCCCGTTCCGAGACTATCAGAATAGGAGCTGAAGTAAGCCTCCTTTTCAACTCTTGGAATGCATTCTCACAAGAGTCATTCCACACAAACTTGACCTCTTTCCAGGTCAACTTCGTCATAGGCGCAGCCAATCGGGAGAAATCCTCAATAAACTGTCGATAATACCCTGCCAATCCCAAGAATCAACGTATCTCGAAGACTGACTTCGATCTCTCCCAATTAGTAACTGCCTCAACCTTCTCCGGGTCCACAGATACACCCGAAGCCGACACTACATGCCCTAAAAACTTTACCTCCGTAAATCAAAATTCACACTTACTGAACTTGGGCGTACAACTGATGCTCTCTCAATGTCTAAAGAACAATCCTCAAGTGCCCTCATGCTCCTCCTCAGACTTGGAGTAAATCAGGATGTTGTCAACAAAAACCACAACAAACTGATCTAAATAGGGGTGGAACACCCTATGCATGAGATCCATGAATGTCGCTGGAGCATTCGTCAATCCAAAAAGCTAAACTCGAAATACCGATACTGCATCCTAAACGCCGCTTAGGGATATCTTCCTCCCTAACTCTCAATTGATGGTAACCGGTGCGAAGATCTATCTTGGAGTACACCCCGCACCCCTCTCAGCTGATCAAATAAGTCATCGATCCTTGGCAAAAGGTACCTATTCTTGATAGTGACCCAGTTCAGCTGCTTATAATCAATACACAACCGAAGAGTCTTGTCTTTCTTCTTGGCAAACAAGACTGAAGTGCCCCATGGTGAAGTGCTCGGTCGAATAAACCCCTTGTCCAACAATTCTTGTAATTGGACCTTCAGTTCATGCAACTCAGCTGGTGCCATCCTATGCGGAGTCATAGAGATAGGCGATGTACCCGGATGTAACTCAATAGTAAAGTCTATATTCCTATATGGAGGTAATCCCGGTAGTTCATTTGGAAAAATATTCTCATTCTCGCACACAACCCGAGGTAGACCAAACTCCTACCTCACCTCATCCTCCAAGATAAGGCTAACAAGTCAACCCATCAACTTTTCGTGCCATCTAGAGTCATACACGACTTGGGGTAAAGCATACTGCTTCTCTCCCTGAAACTTGAAACAAACACCATAAGGCGTATAAGCCATGACCCTCTTCCGATCACAATCAATGACGACTCGGTGTGCTGTCAACCAATCCATCCCAAGGATTACATCAAACTCCGACATGTCCATGACCCTAAGGTCCACGGTGAGTAAAATCTCCAAGATCGCTAACTCATAACCCTGACATATCTGATCAATTCTCACCCCAGCACCTAGGGGAGAACTCACATACAACAGCTCTTCTAAGATCTCAACCTCTAAGCCCAAGTCATCCACACAAGAGGCAGCAATAAATGAATAAGATGTACTAGAATCAAACAATACTTTAGCCCACAAACGAGAGAGTAAGAATGTACCCTGTATCACCGACAGATCTGTTGGCTCAGTCTGTAGCATAATGACATAAACACGCCCCTGAGTTCCTGAAGTCTCGACTTGTGAGCCCTGGCCTTGTCCTTAACCCATGCCTTGGCCCATCTGGCCAGCTTGAGTTGTTCCTCCACGAGAAGTAGTAGAGCCTTGTGCTACACCCTAGAACTGTACTGGTTGCCCTGACCCATAGTAGGGTAGTGAGGAGCATATTATGTCTGTGGTTGCCCCACTGAAGTTTGAGACTGCGATGACTCATGACCTTGGGATCCCTGCCTCTGAGGACAATCCCTTTTCATGTGACCCAATTGGTGGCAATGATAGCAAGTCCTATGGCCAGCCTGGTAGGAAGGCCTCTGATTTCTCCCACCTTGGGAGGATTGACCATGGCATTAGCCTTGATAACTGCGGCCCTGTCCTTAAAACCCTTGTGGAGTAAAAGTCCCCTGCTTCTTCCTCGAGCTAGAAGAAGAGGATTAATCCTCCTTCTTCTTGTCTTTTGCACCAGACTCTCAGTTGCTCCTTGCGTCATCCACCTCTCTCTCAATGGACAAAGCTGTGGTGACCATTAAGTCGAAGTCTTGTAGAAGAAGACCGACGATTTTACCCCGGATGGATAACTTCAGCCCATCCTCAAAATTCCTGACCTTGGCCATATTTGTGGCCACATATTGGTCAACGAAACATGCTAACTCAGTGAATTTAGCCACGTATTCCATCACTAACATCGTTCTTTGCCTCAGATCTAGGAACTCCCGGGCCTTCGCATGCCTCGCAGTCGTCAGGAAGTATTTTCCCATGAAGAGTTCCTTGAACTCTACCCATGTCATGACCTTCAAGTTCTTGGAGTCTTTCACCCAATCCCACCATACTTGGGATTCCCCCTCCAATTGGAATGTAGCTAGAGTTATCCTGGTGGCGTCAGAGGTGATCTCCATTGCCCTCAAGATCTTGTCAACCTGCTAGAACCAATGATCAGCTACCATCGAGTCCGCCCCTCCCATGAAGATTGGCGGCTGATGTGCCTTGAACTTCTGGAGATGACTGGAGCCTCCTTGGCCCCCACTTGTACCCGTCTGTGTGATAGTGGCAACTTCAGCACCAAGAGCCTCTATGAAGGCTTGTTGGTTGGTAGTAGGTGGTGGTTGGTTGTTCCACCCACCGCCTCGACCTCGGCCGCGTCCTCTTCCTCTTGTTTCCATCTACACACATGTCAAATGACAAATAGAATATTCATATAACATCCCAATGTAGGGATCAAACTTGAAACATTGAGATTTTATCTCCTTGTTTTCCTAGTATAGTCTATACCATCCACTAGAAAACATTTAAACTTGAACTATCCCGTTCATTTCTTTTCTGACTCCCAAGGTTATGTTTTTTAACCCTAGTGTCTCTTTCAATATACACTTTACCATGTATATCATTCACATAATCACATAGCAAGTAATCATGTTTCACATAACACGTTGCACAAAACATGTAACAATTTAAACACATAAGATGAGATGCACAATGCACAATGCATGCAATGGTTTAGTGCCAATGCCCAACAAGCCCTAGGTAAATCCTATAACCTAAGCTCTGATACCAAGCTGTGACGCCCCAAAATTAGGGGGTCCGTTGATTACCCATCAACCCGCGGAATACCCATGGATACCGAGTAACTCGATATCACACCGTTATGCCCCATTTACCGAGGTCCTTAATTTAACAAAATTCGGACAAAGTCTCCTTTGTACGGGGAGCTCTACCCAAAACACAACATGTGTAATATACATTAACATGACCCGTCCGAGGCCCCATATAACACAATAACCACACAGGGTCCATTTATAAGTAAAACTTGACCACACCGGGTCCAATTATAATTAAACATTGGCCACACCGGGTCCAATCATCCATATTTATATCAAAACATGCAAGGTTAGTTTAACAATAATCCATATAAGTTCTATTATAATTTAAAAGATTATATGCTTAAAAAATTCTTTCCACAAATATTTTACATCAACACAAAATAAAGTCACATTCGGCTTTCTTCAAACATGAGGGTCCAAATTGGAGCAATCCACTGGTGTACCTCTCCCACCTGAAATGTTTCCCATATAGGGTGAGCCAACGCTTAGTAGAAAAACTCATACAGAGGCTACTCCCCACCTAAAATGCGTATGCAATGCGCACATGCCACAAACAACTTCTTCCAAATAAGAATATGTTATTCAAGATAGAATCTCATGATGGCATGCCAAGTAATAAGATGAAACTCACTCATGCATGCTATCCCGAGCCCACACCGACTCCCACAACACAATGCGACTCATATGTGTAAAACAAACGTCTTTGATGAAACACATCCAAAGATTATTTTGAAATCAACTATATGTCATAAAATCAATTCATTCTTATATGTTTCCCATCAAATGAATAATTTATATATCAAAATCATATGCCTTTATGGGGTATCGGATTCAGGAATCGCACCTCCGGCTCCGTACGCCGTTACACTTTTTTGGAATTTCACCCGTCGGTAAATGTATGAACCAAGTGGCCGGGTTTTTCACTCGAGGGAGTATCTAGCCCTATTTGCTATACTCGACACAAGTTTTCTTATGCATGTAACCGTGCGACTCCGTAGGACGTTCCATCCCACTTTTCCGAGCCCACCATCAGGCACCAATGTTGGTAATGGTCACCCCATGCAACCCTACACCCACACTCATGCATGTAGCCCATGAATGTGATGTCAATTCCATGTCCATATTGCAATGCATGCCAAATGAACAATTTTTTTACATATCAATGTATACCATGACAATTTATATCATCTGCATATAATCACCATAACCATTTCAAGTTCAATATATNCGGCTGGATGTGTTGGAGGAGACAGTGCAGGGGATATCGACAATGATGACCAGGCTATTCCAGCATATGTTTCCAGNAGGCACCAATGTTGGTAATGATCACCCCATGCAACCCTACACCCACACTCATGCATGTAGCCCATGAATGTGATGTCAATTCCAAGTCCATATTGCAATGCATGCCAAATGAACAATTTTTTTACATATCAATGTATACCATGACAATTTATGTCATTTGCATATAATCACCATAACCATTTCAAGTTCAATATATTCAAGAGCATATTTCAACACTGCATCAACATGATAGCACATAATACATTCTAATATCACATTTCATTCACAAGACATAATAGAAAACACAAAGTGTGCCCACATGATCCCAATTTCCAAGGGATTACATAAATACTTTCACATACCAAAATCAAGCCAAGATTTTATATGGACCATTTCAAGGAAAATAAAAATCATAATATATGATTTTTACATAACCAATTATCGAAACATTCTAGAAATCACAAACTCGCACTTTCTAACTACCAATTCACACTAGAATTGATCCTAAGTATTTCCATAACACCAACTATAATGGAAAAATGTTAGAAATACCCAAAATAGCCCACATGAACCTTATGGACACCTTAGGTTAGAAATAGGTCTGAGTAGGAGGAACCCTACCTCTTGAAGCGTAAAGAATTCGTAGGAAGCCTCAAGAACAAGATTCAAGCCCAAAGTTTAGATTTCTCCAAAATCCTCCCTTTGGATCTTAGGTGAAAATCTTTTTTTTGGTACCCACGCATAGCCCTCATCTTGTAGATCGACTTTAATTCTTGGTCTAACGAATTCCGACCGACGAAACTCCAAGAATCGACGGAATAAAGCTTGGAGAATTTATATTTTCCCTCTTTGCTCTTGGGTTTGATCCAGCCGGCCAAATGAAGAAAAAACATCTGATTTTTCAGATATTTGCCCACTTTTATGCTGTTTAAAGACTTGGCCGTCGTCGTGCCAAGCGTCCTCCTTTGTCGGGGTCCGTTTTCGCCCCTAAACGATTAAATTTTGTACCGATTTAAGCTCAAAATATTTTATATGAACTTTATTTAAAATATTTTTTAACTTTTAAAATTTTTATAAAACTTTCGGTTTTGGGGGTCACCGGATACTCGTCGCCTCATAAACGTAAAAAACTCGACTATCTCGAAATTCGACGAAAATTGACAGGGTAATTAGGTTTTGCGAGACGAATCCAACGGTGAGATCCATTTCATCATCTGAGGTCTAAAAAAATATAATTTTTTAACCCGCACTATAATGACAAATTAACATTTTGCCATTTTTTCAGAAAAAGTTCAAATTTTTTCCGGGTTTCACATTCTTCCCCCTTAAAAGAATTTCGTCCCGAAATTCACATACACATGCACATACAATCACAAGCATATGTAACAGTCAAATAATGCTAAATGACCATAAGAATGTACCTCCATCCTCGAACAAGAAAGGGTAATTGGTACGGATAGTGTCTTCGCGCTCCCACGTCGCCTCCTCCACTCCTCGGTGCTGCCGCACCTTCACTAACTGCATGGTCTTGCCTCATAAAACCTGTTCCCGACTATCCATGATGCGCATCAGTCGCTCCTCGAAGGTCCCATCAGCATCNGCCGCCTCCTCCACTCATCGGTGCTGCCACAGCACCTTCACTAGCTGCATGGTCTTGCCTCATAAAACCTGTTCCCGACTATCCATGATGCGCATCAGTCCCTCCTCGAAGGTCCCATCAGCATCAACAACAAGNGTCGCCTCCTCCACTCCTCGGTGCTGCCGCACCTTCACTAACTGCATGGTCTTGCCTCATAAAACCTGTTCCCGACTATCCATGATGCGCATCAGTCGCTCCTCGAAGGTCCCATCAGCATCAACAACAAGCTCTCCCCAATCCACCACATGAGTTAGATCTGGGGTGTATTTTCAGAGCATAGAGACATGAAAAACCGCATGGACACCCGATAAATTTGGCGGTAACGCCAACTGCTAAGCCACTACACCCACCCTCTCGAGTACCTCGAAGGGCCCGATATCCCTCGGCAACAGCTTTTCCCGCTTATCAAACCTGACCACTCCTCTCCTAGGCATCACCTTCAAGAAGACATGATCTCCCACCTTAAACTCTAGAGGTCATCGTCATCTATCGGCGTAGCACTTCTATCGACTNCATCTATCAGCGTAGCACTTCTATCGACTTTGAGCCATGAGAAGACGCTTCCGTATCAAGTCCACTTTCTCAGAGGTGTCCCTGACCAAATTCAGACCCAGAGATGATCTCCCTCCCACCTCCGTCCAACAAACCGGAGAACAGCATGACCTCTCATATAATGCCTCATAGGGTGCTATTTGTATGCTCATCTGGTAACTGTTATTATATGCGAACTCCACCAAGGGTAAGTGATCTTCCCAACTACCCTTGAGATCTAGGGCGCATGCTCATAGCATGTCCTCTAAAGTCTAGATAGTCCTCTCAGACTGACCGTCCGTCTGGGGATGAAAAGCAGTGCTCATCATTTACTGTGTCCCCATGGTTCGCTGGAAACTCACAAAAATGAGTCGTAAACTTGGGATCCCGATCCGATACAATAGATACTGGCACTCCATGCAACCGGACAATCTCCCGTATATACAACCCGCAGAATTTTTCCAGTGTGAAAGTCATCCGCACAGCCAAAAAGTGTGCTGACTTAGTAAGCCGATCCGCTATCACCCACACCGCATCATGACCTTGTGATGTTTCGTGGCAAATGGGTCACAAAATCCATCGTGATGTGCTCCCACTTCCACTCAGCTACCTCCAAAGGTTAGAGTAAACCTACTGGTCTCTGGTGTTCAGCCTTAACCTGCTGACACGTGAGACATCGGCTGACAAAGTCGCCAACCTGCCTCTTCATTCCACTCCAGTAATATTGGCGACGAAGATCATGATACATCTTTGTACCCCCTGGATGAACAGCAAAACGGGAATAATGGAACTCTCTAAGAATCTATTCTCTGAGCTCCACTGACTGGGGAACCACAATTCTTCCCCTAAATCGAAGACTACCATCCGAGTGAATGGCCCAGCCCTCTTCACCTGTACCTGACCCATATAACATAGCTCAAACTGTCCCACAGTCTCAAGCATCCTCCACTCCCGGGAAGCCATACTAACCATAACTCCCCTCGACTTTCGGCTAAGAACATCAGCCACCACGTTTGCCTTATCGGGATGGTAATCCAAAGTGAAGTCGTAGTCCTCTAGATACTTCATCCACCTGCGTTACCTCATGTTGAGGTCACGCTGATTGAAAATATACTTCAAACTCTTGTGGTCCAAAAACACTTCAAACTGCTCACCATACAAGTAGTGACGCCAAGCCTTCAAGGCAAAGACAATGGCAGCCAACTCCATGTCATGTGTGGAGTAATTCTGCTCGTGATTTTTTAGCTGTCGAGAACCATAATCTACTACCCTCCCGGAATACATCAAAACACATCTCAGCCCGTCCTTTGAGGCATCACAATAGACCGTGTACCTCTGTCCCCGTTCCGAGACTATCAGAATAGGAGCTGAAGTAAGCCTCCTTTTCAACTCTTGGAATGCATTCTCACAAGAGTCATTCCACACAAACTTGACCTCTTTCCAGGTCAACTTCGTCATAGGCGCAGCCAATCGGGAGAAATCCTCAATAAACTGTCGATAATACCCTGCCAATCCCAAGAATCAACGTATCTCGAAGACTGACTTCGATCTCTCCCAATTAGTAACTGCCTCAACCTTCTCCGGGTCCACAGATACACCCGAAGCCGACACTACATGCCCTAAAAACTTTACCTCCGTAAATCAAAATTCACACTTACTGAACTTGGGCGTACAACTGATGCTCTCTCAATGTCTAAAGANCTAAAAACTTTACCTCCGTAAGTCAAAATTCACACTTACTGAACTTGGGCGTACAACTGATGCTCTCTCAATGTCTAAAGAACAATCCTCAAGTGCCCTCATGCTCCTCCTCAGACTTGGAGTAAATCAGGATGTTGTCAACAAAAACCACAACAAACTGATCTAAATAGGGGTGGAACACCCTATGCATGAGATCCATGAATGTCGCTGGAGCATTCGTCAATCCAAAAAGCTAAACTCGAAATACCGATACCGCATCCTAAACGCCGTCTTAGGGATATCTTCCTCCCTAACTCTCAATTGATGGTAACCGGTGCGAAGATCTATCTTGNAAGCTAAACTCGAAATACCGATACTGCATCCTAAACGCCGCTTAGGGATATCTTCCTCCCTAACTCTCAATTGATGGTAACCGGTGCGAAGATCTATCTTGGAGTACACCCCGCACCCCTCTCAGCTGATCAAATAAGTCATCGATCCTTGGCAAAAGGTACCTATTCTTGATAGTGACCCAGTTCAGCTGCTTATAATCAATACACAACCGAAGAGTCTTGTCTTTCTTCTTGGCAAACAAGACTGAAGTGCCCCATGGTGAAGTGCTCGGTCGAATAAACCCCTTGTCCAACAATTCTTGTAATTGGACCTTCAGTTCATGCAACTCAGCTGGTGCCATCCTATGCGGAGTCATAGAGATAAGCGATGTACCCGGNACAATTCTTGTAATTGGACCTTCAGTTCATGCAACTCAGCTGGTGCCATCCTATGCGGAGTCATAGAGATAGGCGATGTACCCGGATGTAACTCAATAGTAAAGTCTATATTCCTATATGGAGGTAATCCCGGTAGTTCATTTGGAAAAATATTCTCATTCTCGCACACAACCCGAGGTAGACCAAACTCCTACCTCACCTCATCCTCCAAGATAAGGCTAACAAGTCAACCCATCAACTTTTCGTGCCATCTAGAGTCATACACGACTTNATCCCGGTAGTTCATTTGGAAAAATATTCTCATTCTCGCACACAACCTGAGGTAGACCAAACTCCTACCTCACCTCATCCTCCAAGATAAGGCTAACAAGTCAACCCATCAACTTTTCGTGCCATCTAGAGTCATACACGACTTGGGGTAAAGCATACTGCTTCTCTCCCTGAAACTTGAAACAAACACCATAAGGCGTATAAGCCATGACCCTCTTCCGATCACAATCAATGACGACTCGGTGTGCTGTCAACCAATCCATCCCAAGGATTACATCAAACTCCGACATGTCCATGACCCTAAGGTCCACGGTGAGTAAAATCTCCAAGATCGCTAACTCATAACCCTGACATATCTGATCAATTCTCACCCCAGCACCTAGGGGAGAACTCACATACAACAGCTCTTCTAAGATCTCAACCTCTAAGCCCAAGTCATCCACACAAGAGGCAGCAATAAATGAATAAGATGTACTAGAATCAAACAATACTTTAGCCCACAAACGAGAGAGTAAGAATGTACCCTGTATCACCGACAGATCTGTTGGCTCAGTCTGTAGCATAATGACATAAACACGCCCCTGAGTTCCTGAAGTCTCGGCTTGTGAGCCCTGACCTTGTCCTTAACCCATGCCTTGGCCCATCTGGCCAGCTTGAGTTGTTCCTCCACGAGAAGTAGTAGAGCCTTGTGCTACACCATAGAACTGGTACTGGTTGCCCTGACCCATAGTAGGGTAGTGAGGAGCATATTATGTCTGTGGTTGCCCCAGTGAAGTCTGAGACTGCGATGACTCATGACCTTGGGATCCCTGCCTCTGAGGACAATCCCTTTTCATGTGACCCAATTGGTGGCAATGATAGCAAGTCCTATGGCCAGCCTGGTAGGAAGGCCTCTGATTTCTCCCACTTTGGGAGGATTGACCATGGCATTAGCCTTGATAACTGCGGCCCTGTCCTTAAAACCCTTGTGGAGTAGAAGTCCTCTACTTCTTCCTCGAGCTAGAAGAAGAGGATTAATCCTCCTTCTTCTTGTCTTTTGCACCAGACTCTCAGTTGCTCCTTGCGTCATCCACCTCTCTCTCAATGGACAAAGCTGTGGTGACCATTAAGTCGAAGTCTTGTAGAAGAAGACCGACGATTTTACCCCGGATGGATAACTTCAGCCCATCCTCAAAATTCCTGACCTTGGCCATATCTGTGGCCACATATTGGTCAACGAAACATGCTAACTCAGTGAATTTAGCCACGTATTCCATCACTAACATCGTTCTTTGCCTCAGATCTAGGAACTCCCGGGCCTTCGCATGCCTCGCAGTCGTCAGGAAGTATTTTCCCATGAAGAGTTCCTTGAACTCTACCCATGTCATGACCTTCAAGTTCTTGGAGTCTTTCACCCAATCCCACCATACTTGGGATTCCCCCTCCAATTGGAATGTAGCTAGAGTTATCCTGGTGGCGTCAGAGGTGATCTCCATTGCCCTCAAGATCTTGTCAACCTGCTAGAACCAATGATCAGCTACCATCGAGTCCGCCCCTCCCATGAAGATTGGCGGCTGATGTGCCTTGAACTTCTGGAGATGACTGGAGCCTCCTTGGCCCCCACTTGTACCCGTCTGTGTGATAGTGGCAACTTCAGCACCAAGAGCCTCTATGAAGGCTTGTTGGTCGGTAGTAGGTGGTGGTTGGTTGTTCCACCCACCGCCTCGACCTCGGCCGCGTCCTCTTCCTCTTGTTTCCATTTACACACATGTCAAATGACAAATAGAATATTCATATAACATCCCAATGTAGGGATCAAACTTGAAACATTGAGATTTTATCTCCTTGTTTTCCTAGTATAGTCTATACCATCCACTAGAAAACATTTAAACTTGAACTATCCCGTTCATTTCTTTTCTGACTCCCAAGGTTATGTTTTTTAACCCTAGTGTCTCTTTCAATATACACTTTACCATGTATATCATTCACATAATCACATAGCAAGTAATCATGTTTCACATAACACGTTGCACAAAACATGTAACAATTTAAACACATAAGATGAGATGCACAATGCACAATGCATGCAATGGTTTAGTGCCAATGCCCAAGAAGCCCTAGGTAAATCCTATAACCTAAGCTCTGATACCAAGCTGTGACGCCCCAAAATTAGGGGGTCCGTTGATTACCCATCAACCCGCGGAATACCCATGGATACCGAGTAACTCGATATCACACCGTTATGCCCCATTTACCGAGGTCCTTAATTTAACAAAATTCGGACAAAGTCTCCTTTGTACGGGGAGCTCTACCCAAAACACAACATGTGTAATATACATTAACATGACCCGTCCGAGGCCCCATATAACACAATAACCACACAGGGTCCATTTATAAGTAAAACTTGACCACACCGGGTCCAATTATAATTAAACATTGGCCACACCGGGTCCAATCATCCATATTTATATCAAAACATGCAAGGTTAGTTTAACAATANAAACATTCTAGAAATCACAAACTCACACTTTCTAACTACCAATTCACACTAGAATTGATCCTACCCATTTCCATAACACCAACCATAATGGAAAATTGTTAGAAATACCCAAAAAAACCCACATGAACCCTATGGACACCTTAGGTTAGAAATATGTCTGAGTAGGAGGAACCCTACCTCTTGAAGGGTAAAGAAATCGTAGGAAGCCTCAAGAACAAGATTCAAGCCCAAAGCTTAGATTTTTCCAAAATCCTCCCTTTGGATCTTCGGTGAATATCTTTGTTTTTGGTATTCACGTGTAGCCCTCGTTGTGTAGATCGACTTTAATTCTTGACCCGACAAATTTCGACCGACGGAACTCCGAGAATCCGCGGAAGAAAGCTTTAAGAATTTATTTTTTTCCTCTTTGCTCTTGGGTCTGATCCAGCCGGCCAAATGAAGAGAAAACATCTGATTTTTCAGATATTTGCCCACTTTTATACTTTTTAAAGAGTTAACCCTCGTCGCGCCAAGTGTCCTCCTTTGTCCGGGTCCATTTTCGCCACGAAACGATTAAATTTCGTACCGATTTAAGTTCAAAATATTTTATATGAACTTTATTTAAAATATTTTTCAACTTTCAAAATTTTTATAAAAATTTCATTTTTGGGGGGTCATCGGACGCCCGTCGCCTTGAAAAATGTAAAAAAATCGACTATCTCAGAATTCGACAAAAATTGACAGAGTAACTAGATTCTGTGAGAATAATCCAACAGTGAGGTCCGTTTCATCATCTGAGGTCTAGAAAAATACCAATTTTTAACCCACACTATAATGACAAATTACCATTTTGCCCTTTTTTCAGAAAAAGTTCAAATTTTTACCGGGTTTCACAGTTCTTACTTTATTTCATAGTTTAATCTTGACAAGTGATCTGCTACCACATTTCTAACTCCTTTCTTATCTTTGATGATTAAATCAAATTCTTGTAGTAATAATATCCAACGTAGAAGATGTGGTTTAGCATCTTTCTTTGTAAGTAGGTATTTTAAAGCTGCATGATCGGTAAATATAATGATTGATGATCCAACCAGATGTGAAAAAAATTTATCTACTGCAAATACAACAACAAGTAATTCTTTTTCTGTAGTTGAATAGTTCATTTGTGCATCATTTAGAGTTTTACTTGCATAGTATATAACATAAGGTTTTTTCTCTTTTATTTGCCCTAGTACAGCTCCTACCACATAATCACTTGAATCACACATTATTTCAAAAGGTAACGAAATAGGTGCAGAAATAAGCATATTTTTTAATCTATCAAATGATAGTTGACATGCTTCATTCCAGTCAAATATGATATCCTGACATAGTATATTACATATAGGTTTGACTATTAAACTAAATTTTTTTATAAATCTTATGTAAAATCCTACATGACCTAGGAATGAGCGAATATCTTTTACTATTTTTGGTGAGGGCATATTAGCTATCAGATCAATTTTTGATTTATCAACTTCAATTCCTTTCTTAGATACTATATGGCCTAGAACAATACCTTGTGTAACCATAAAATGACATTTTTCTCAATTTAAAACAAGGTTTGTTTCTTCAAATCGAATGAGGACTTTTTCAAGATTTTCTAGACATATTTGAAATGAATCGTCATATACTGAAAAATCGCCCATAAAGACTTCTAGATATCGTTCTATCAGATCACTGAATATACTTAACATACAACGTTGAAAAGTAGCTGGCGCATTACATAATCCAAAAGGAATTTTTTTGTATGCAAAAGTGCCAAAAGGACATGTAAATATAGTTTTTTCTTGATCATCTATTGCAATTTCAATTTGATTATAACCAAAGTATCCATCTAGAAAGCAATAGTATGCATGACCAGCTATTCTTTCTAACACTTGATCAAGAAAAGGTAATGGAAAGTGATATTTTCTAGTGAGTGAATTTAGTTTCCGATAGTCAATACATACACGCCAGCCAGTACCTGTACCCATTGGGACTAATTCATTTTCTTTATTTTGTATTAAAATAACACCAAATATTTTTGGGACTACTTGTGTAGGACTAACCCATTTACTATCAGATATATGATAGATAATATTTGCATCTAATAATTTAAGTACTTCATTGCAAACTACTTCTTTCAAGTGTGGATTTAATCTTCTTTGCATTTGACGAGATGATTTAGTACACATAAGTGGCTTATACCTTTTATATCAGTTATAGTCCATCCAAGAACACTTTGATGATTTTTCAATACTTCTGTTAATTCTTTTTCTTGACTTTCAGATACATTCGATGATATGATTACAGGATGAATTTCATTTTTCTCCAGAAAAACATATTTTAGATTGGTTAGAAGTGGTTTTAAATCTGGTTTAAAGATTTTAACATTGGAGTTTTCAGGTTTAAATAATAGATTTTCACTTTTTGGATTTTCCAGATTTTCTAATTCATTTTCAAATACATATTTTACTGTGTTCAAGTCTTTTTCTAGAAAAACCTTTTCAAAGAACTTTTACTTTAATGTTTCAACATAATTTATTTCATACATTTCATCTTCTTCTCTAGGTTGATAAGCACTATTAAAGACATTTAATTCCAAAGTCATATTTTCAAATGAAAGTTTCATGACTCCATTCCTATAATTAATCAATGCATTTGTTGTAGTTAGGAATGATCGACCTAAAATCAAAGGTATGGATACACATTCATAATAAATTGGTTTAGTGTCTATAACAATAAAATCTGCTGAAAAATAGAATTGATCAACTTGGACAATAACATCTTCCACAGTTCCTCTTGGAGTTTTTATTGATCGGTCTATTAGTTGAAGTGTGACATTTGTAGGTTTCAGCTCACTTAATCCTAATTGTGTGTAGACCAAATATGGCATTAAATTACAACTGGATCCAGGATCTAGCATAGCTTCTTTGATTCGGAAATTTCTAATGATGCATGAGACTGTATGACTACCCAGATCTTTGTACTTAAGAAGAGTATCATGTTGTATTATAGTATTAACTTGTTCAGTAGAAAAATGCTTTCTTTGGTACATTTTTTCTTCTTTTTATTGTGCAAAGATCTTTTAAAAATTTTGCACAAGATGGAACTCGTTTAATAGCATCTAACAAAGGAATATTAATTTTGACTTGTTTGAATAGCTTAAAAATTTCAGATTGATCTTTTTCAGATGGGACTTTCTTGACCCTTTGAGGAAAAGGTAATGGAATAGGACATGGTTGCTCTTCCTTTTGTATTTCTGATTGTTTTTCACTTAAAGGTTCAGGTTCCGATGGTTCATTAACAAGAATTTCCTTCCATATTTTCTTTGAAATTTTAGCTTTAATAGTTTTGTCAATGATTTTTCCACTTTTTAATGTTGTAATTGCTTGTATTTGACTTGGGGAAGGTTCAAATGACACTGCATTAGCTTGACTCTGACTTTGTGGAGGTGTTGGTTGAGATGGAAATTTTCCTTTCTCTGGCATACTAAGAGACTGAATGCTCTTAGCTAGATGACTCTTAATATCTTCAATACTTTGAGAAGTTTGAGCTTTAAAGTCATTAAAAGCTTGAGTTGTTTGAGTGTTAAAATTTATTTGACTTTGAATAAATTGATTCATAGTATTGTCTAGAGTTCTTCTTTGTGGGGGTTGATATGGTTGGTATTGTTGTTGATTTTGTGGTTGCGGTGGACCTTGAGTTTGATTTGTAGGTTGTGTATTTCTCTAACTAAAATTTAGATGATTTCTCCGTCTTGGGTTGTAAGTTTCAGAATATGGATTCAGATAAGACTTATTATTATAAGTTGGAACAACATTAGATTGTACAATTAAAAATTCTTTGAATGCAGGCATAGTTGGACACACTGCTGCAGGAAGTCCTGACAATGTACAAATTTCACATATTGGATTAATAGTTGATATAAAAGCTACTTGTTTTATTTTTTGCATCTGTAAAACTTCCAGTTTTCGAGATAAACTTGCCATTTTAGCTCTTAAATCATCATCATCTTTTAACACATATTTTCCTCTTTTAGATATAGATGGCTTTGTTTCTGTTATGTTTGAAGAAGTCGAGTCCCACATCTGGGAACTCTCATAAATAGTATCAAAAAATTGAAATGCTTCTTCAGGATTTTTACTCATAAATTCCCCCTATGCCATCATTTCAACAAATTGTCGCATTGCATGTGGAAGAGCATCATAAAAGAAACCAGCTAAAGTCCAGTTTTCAAATGCATGATGAGGACAAGCTTGGAGAAGATCTTTAAATATTTTCCAACATTGATAAAAAGTTTCCCCTTCTTTTACAGAAAAGTTCATTATTTGATGTCTTAATGTATTTGTACGATGTACAGGAAAAAACTTTTTAAAGAACTTGACTTGTAAAGCTTGCCAGTTTGTGATTGAATTGGCTCTTAAAGAGCTATGCCACTGTTTTATTTTGTCTTTTAAAGAAAAAGGAAATAAAATCTGACCATTTCAGAATTATCTTGCAAAGTTCCACAGACTTCTTCAAATTCTTTCATATGAACATAAGGGTTTTCAGTTTCTAGACCATGGAACTGTGGTAACAATTGTATTGTTCCTAGCTTAATATTAAGGTTTGGAACATCTGCTGGAAAAGAAAAACATGACGAGACATTAGTTCGTGTTGGATGTAGATATTCTCTTAATGGTTAAATATTTTGAACTACTTCCTGTTCTCTAGGTTGTTCTTCCCTAGGTACGTTTCTAGCCATACTTAGTTCAAATGATTCTTGAGTAGATGAAGATGATGAAGACGAAGGAGATGATTGATTTACAGATCCTACTGACGAATGAACAAACATAAACAAAAAAAGAAAACACACTTTATATACATATAATACAAATAAACAACTTTTGTATTTTATCTATTTTCAAATTACCATAACTCCCTGGCAACGGTGTTTCAAATTATCGTAACTTCCCAGCAACGGCGCCAAAAACTTGATTCTCACTTTTTTGTGATCGGATTAATATTATACACCCAAGTATAAGTGGTCAAATTGTAGTTTTCTCAGTTTTAAGTCCAAGTATTGATCCCACGAAGAGTTTTAATAATTTGGAAACAAAGTAAAATAATCAAGTTGCTAATTTAAATAGGACAGCATGTGATAGCTTGTGATTTGAGCTTAGATTGATAACTAGTCTAAGAAATATAAATGTGCAGATACATTAAGACAATAATAAAAGGTATCCTTAAGTTTAAGGATTTCATATGCGTTATGCTGGTTTAATACTGGAAATGCTACCGTACCAAGATTAACTCCCATTTTATTGGCAAGTCAACTGGTTAGTTTGATGTATATAAACCGTAGCACAACCGCTTCTTAGGCTAACTGGGGGTAATAAATCATAACACAGCTACTTCTTAGGCTAACTGGTTATATCCACGTCAATTGATTAACCCAAGCAAACCAGAAGGACAAGTCATTCATTAGGAATACTTGAGTTATTCACTTGATCTCATGATTATAAGTGCGTACATAGTAAACCATAACATAGCCACGTCTTAGCATAACACAACAATTTCTTAGGAAAGCTGGTTATAGACGTACCAATTGACTAATTCAAGTAAACCAGAAGGACAAGTCATTCATTAGGAATACTTGAATTATCCAATAGGTCATCTGTTAAACAACCTCAGCATTCTGGTGGGGGATAAGCCATACCGGTAGGAACACCGTAGATCTTTAACCGGTGGGTCTTATGATGCATTGATGACATAATTCAAGGCATAGCACCGGAATTACGCACATCACTGTATCACGCATTAAACATTTAATACATAGATATATAAATATATAAAACATCAGCATTTCCATAATTTAACTAGTATTGTACATATGTTTACCTCTCACTGGAGGATATACGGAACTACTTACGCCCCATTGTTACAGACAAGCAAGAAGTGTGGGCAGTTTTCATTACAACTGAAATTAAAAGACAGTATTTAAAATGTCTTTCACAAGGAACATTGAAACACAACCACCTTTATTATCAGTTAAGACAAAAAAGTGGCAGCAGTTCAATTATCCTTGTAGAAAGATATAACAGAAATGTAGAAGCACAGAGTTTGGACTAAAGTGTATCACGGACCAAATCGTGTTGCACTTCTCTTTTTCTTTTTTTTCTTTTCTCTTTCTCTTATCTTTTTCTCTCTTGGATTTCTCTCTGAAGCTTTTTGGTTCCGGCCTAAGCCACCAAAGACCACCGTCCGAACGCCCCTCAACCGTCAGGACGGTTGGGCCTTGTTGGATTTTGCAAGTTGCTTTGTATGCTGACTCCTCTCTTAGTGAATTTACACTTTGACCTTCATTGTTTTAAGTTTTCCTACTTGGTTCCCTGCATTGTCTAGTAATTCTGCATTAAACCTGTAACTTGTAAATATAACACACATAAAACCCTAATTACCGCACAAACCCTAATTGACTCTAATTGCTAGCTTTTAATTATTTTATCACACTAATTTGACTTTATTATTGTTTTAATTTATATATTAATTAAGGTTAATCAGTGTAGATATTTTCTTAATGGTCGAATATTTTGAACTACTTCTTGTTCTCGAAGTTGTTCTTCCCTAGGTACGTTTCTAACCATACCTAATTCAAATGATTCTTGTGTAGATGAAGATGAAGGAGATGACTGATTTACAGATCCTACGGATGAATGAATACACATAAACTATTTAAAAAAAACACACTTTATATACATATAATACAGATAAACAACTTTTGTATTTTATTTAATTTCAAATAACTGTAACTCCCCGGCAACGGCCCCCAAAAACTTGATTCACACTTTTTAGTGATCAGATTAATATTACACACCCAAGTATAAGCGATCAAATTATAGTTTTCTCAGTTTTAAGTCCAAGTATCGATCCCACAAAGAGTTTTAATAATTTGGAAACGAAATAAAATAGTTAAGCAGTTAATTTGAATAGGATAGCATGTGATAGCTTGTGATGTGAGCTTAGATTGATAACTAGTCTAAGTAAACGTTTATGTGCAGATAGAGTAAGACAATAATAAAAAGTATCCTTCAGTTCAAGGATCCTGTATGCGTTATATTGGTTAAATACTGGAAATGCTACCTTACAGCAATCAACTTCCATGTCATTGGCAAGTCAACTGGTAGGCCTGATGTATATAAATCATCACACAACAACTTCTTAGGTAAGCTAGTGGTATCCATGGCAATTGATTAATCCAAACAAACCAGAAGGACAAGTCATTCATGAGGAATACTTGAATTATTCATTTGTCTTCACAATAGTAGGTGCATACATAATAAACCATAACACAGCCACTTATTAGGTCAACTGGGGGTATTAGTTATAGCACAACAACTTATTAGGTTAGCTGGTTATAGATATCTCAATTGACTAATCCAAGCAAACGAGAAGGACAAACCATTCATCAGAAATACTTAAATTATTCATTTGACTCTATCTGTGATATATATATATACTAGTTAAACATCTTCAGCGTTCCGGTGGAGGATAAACCATACCGATAGGAATGCCGTGGTTATTAGACTGATAATATTATCATATATACCAGTTAAACGATCTGAGTAATCCAGAATGACAAGTCATTCATGAGTATCACTTAGGTCATTCATCTGATAGTTATATATATATAAGTTAAACCCTAATAACCCAAAAGGACAAGTCATTCATGAGGATCATTTAGGTTTTGTACCATGCATCAGTTAACATCCTCAGCATTTCGGTGGAGGATAAGCCATACAAATAGGAATGTCGTGGTTGTTTTACTGGCAGGTTGATGATGCACTGATGACATACTTCCAGATTCAGCACCAAAAATACGTACATCACTGTATCATGCATGAAGCATATAATACATAAATATATAAATATATAAAACATCAACATTTCCAAAATTTAACTAGTATTATACATATGTTTACCTCTCACTAGAGGATATACAGAACTACTCATGCCCCACTGCTACAGACAAACAAGGAGTGCAGGTAGTTTTCATTATAACTAGAATTAAAATATAAAATCTAAAATATCTTTCACAAGGAACAACTGAAACACAATCACCTTTATTATCAGTTAAGGCAAAAAGGTGACTGCAGTTCAACTATCCGAATAGAAAGATACAATAGAAATGTAAAAGTACAAAGTTTGGACTGAAGTGCATCACGGATCGGATTGTTTTTGCAACTTATCTTTCTCTTTTCTCTTTTTCTTTTCTCTTTTCTCTCTTGGTTTTTTCTCTAGAGCTCTCTTGGTTCCTGCCTCTAGAGAATGAAGAGGAGATGCCTATTTATAGACGAAGAGGAAGCAGGAGCTGGCAAAATGAAGATAGCCATCAAGAGTGACTGTCTGGACTCCACCACCACCGTCCGGACGGTGAAGCTTTGCTAGAATTTCCCACTTGCTTTGTATGTTGATTCCTCTTGTGTTGAAATTACACTTTGGCCTTTGTTCTTTTATGCTTTTATACATTGCTCCTTATATTGTGTAGAAATTCTGCATTTAACCTGAAACTTTTTAAACATAACACGCATCAAACCCTAATTACGCACAAAATCTAATTGACTTTAATTACTAGTTTTTAGTTATTTTATCACACTAATTTGACTTTATTAGCTGTTCTAATTTATATATTACTTAAGGTTAATCATTAATCACTTGCATTTGTATGATGTAAATATAATATTTAAATATTTAAAAGGAACTATGGGTTATGGTAAATGCTATAATTGATATCCTATTGTTCTAGAGGAATATTCGGATGTAAGTTGGATAACTGATTGTAAAGATCATACATCAACAAGTGGATGAGTATTCACTCTTGGTGGGGGTGATGTCTCTTGGGGCTCCAAGAAACAAACATGTATAATAGACTACTATGGCATCGAAATTTGTGAAATTAGTCGCAAGTGGTAAAGAAGAAGAGGAGTGGTTAAGGAATTTAATGTTAGAGATTTCAGTTTGGCTGTAAACCCTACACTTTTATCTTTATATATGCATGTAGGATTATATAGCAAGTTATTAATTCTTTTGAAATATTAATATGAAAAAATTCGGGAAATAGTAGTTAAAACTTAATTTAGCTTGCAATATATGAAATCATTGTAATAAAACTTATACCAACTAGGTTTGATGTACAAAAGCATGTTGAAGAAGCTTGGATTGGAATTGGAAAGGTTTGGAATGGATTGGAAATGAAAAGGGAGGTTTTGTAGAAAAACAGACAAAACCTTTCGAAAGGTTAAAGTAAAAGATTTAACCAGTAGGTAAAACCTTCCGGAAGGTTGATGAAATTTTTTGTCCAGAAGATAGACCTTTCGGAAGGAAAAGGAAGATGATTGTCCAGTAGACAAAACCTTCCAGAAGGTCTTCAAAAAATTTAAAAATTTTAAGTCACGAATAGCCAGCTTTCCTTTCACTATAAATACTTAAGGACAACCCCTTTAGCCCCATTTCAACACTCAAAACCCTAGGAGACCTTAGAGAGGAGTAAAGGAAGAGAAAAACACAAGATCAAAGGGGATTTCAACTTTAAGAAGATCAAAACCTAGCCTTTTCAAGAACAACAAGGTAGGGGGTTTTCTTCCATTCTTGTCCATTGATGCTAGGGCTAATATATATATATTCTTTGACTCTAAATCTTATATAGTTGCTATGAAATCATATTTTCTTAGTTTTCTTGCAATTATTACCATGTTTTACACAAGTTAGGGTTGAATACCCATGAAATCTCATTTTCTTGATATAAAACCCTAGTTTTCAAAAGAGATGGACTTTCTTCTTGATTCTTCCTTTGTTCTTGACTTAGAAAACTTTAGTGCTTTGAGTTGAGTACTAAAATGATATTGATGATGATCTCTTGTATTTTCTTCACGTGCTCTATTGAAATACTAAATGTGAAATTTGGAATTTATGGAATTGTGTGTTATTTGAGAAAATTGTTGGTATTGTATCTCTTCTGTGGTTGTTGGATAAACATGGGCTACTATTGACCAGGTATCTTGGAGTGTGTAGACGCCTTCTTACTCCGTGTGGGTTAGAACTTTTCCTACCACTCATAATGGGGTTAGTGCCTTGTGAGGACTAAACCATTATTGCTTACGGGTTACCATGGAAAAAGGGGCTAGTATACTACTCTTTTGTTGGATATGTCACTACCATGGTGTTGGCATACGCCCTTCCTAAAGGTTGGACATCCTTGTGAGGATTTGTGTGGGTTGTACGTGGGCCATGATATTTTTGATGGTATCCATGCGAGGTCTTATTTCATACTAGAGATACGAATACAGTGGTGAGTTATTGTTCATTGTACCAGAAACAGTTTCTACAAGAATTTTGGAAAGTATGGGATTCCGCAAGAACTTGAGAGAAACGGTTTATGGTGGAATGAATTATTAGTTGTATATTATTTTCACTTATGCATTCAATTATTACTGTTACTTAAACTTGAGATCTGTTTAAAGGTCCCATTTTTCTTTCAAAATTCATATATGCTATTTATGAAAGGTGACCGACCATGTTTATATGCTTTTCTAAACCTTGTTCGAGTTTGGGAGGAATGTTGCTATAGAGCTTAGTGCTCACCCCCTACAAACTACCTTTTTCAGATTATGTACTAGAGGAGGAAATATTGTGAAGTCTAGACTCTTTTGTAATTCCGCTGCGAGTTTATGTTTAATTCTTTTGGGATGTAATTGTCATAGCTTGGCATATTCTTTTGGATATAGTGTTCATGGTTGACCTATTCTTTTGGGATAATATTGTAAATGATATATTTGATGAATAAAATTTCTTTATGGATGAATTATTTAGTTGCTCTCATGATGTGAATGGTTTTTAGTTTGTAATGTCGTCCAGGGTGGGTTTTGGGGCGTTACATTGGCCAAAACCAATGCCTCCTTTTATCTATATATTGTGATAGTGAATTAGTACTAACATGGGCGTATAGTAAATTATATAATGGAAAGTCCAGGCATATTGGACTAAGATATAGTTATGTCATACAGTTACTCACACATGAAGTAGTAATGGTGGATTATGTAACGTCTTCCCAAACCTTGGCAGACACTTTTACAAAAGGACTTGCAAGGAATATGGTGTTACAAACATTAGTAAGGATGGGGTTGAAGCCCATATGAACTTATCACTCTTGGTGGAAATACAACTTGACGCTTGAAATATCAAGTCATCAAGCTCAATGAGTAGACTACACCATAAGTCATGACCGCAAGCACTTAAATAACATGATGAACCATCCCAAGGATAAGTGCTTGGAACCTTAATTTTTAAAGGATGATATTGATCGATTAAGCACTTAATAGGCTTATAAAAGTGTTGTAATTACAGGGACTCTTTAGCTAAGCTTTCCTATATAAGTGTGGGAGTGAGGTCATTTCCTATGAGACTAGGGCTAACTAAAGAGCGCTTATGAAATCAAGGTACAAACACAAGGCCATTTGAAGATTTATGTGTGAATATGGGTCTAGCTAATCAAAATGGATAACTAGTCCAAATACACGTCTACTATATTGATGTAGAACGGTTTTATATTTTATTCTATTTATTATTTATTACTTATTATTTATTTAGAATCATAGTTAATTAGGAATATTTTAGATTTATTTAATGACTAAACCATATCCACTTTCCTACTTTACTAGACTTGTGAATTATTGTTTTAGGTAATTTTCTTAAAGTTAGGGATTTGTTTTCGTTTTGGAAGCCTTAGGGTTTTGGATTTTCCTATAAATTGTCATATGTACTGAGATTTTATTCAATTAATCAATCAATAATACAATATTTCAAGAGTTATTCTCTTCCTTTTCTCTGTGGATTCAAAGTATTTTTATTCTTTATACTTGGAGACGGTGATCTTTTCGTGTCCCCCGTTATCCCCTGCATCAATTGGTATCAGAGTCTTGACTGACCTAACATGATTTCTAATCAGTGAAGTTGTGACAACTTTCCTCATAAATGTGAATATATGGAAATGGATCTTTCGAGAGCCAACTTCTTTAGTTCTCGGCTTTCATCCCAGCAAGCCTATCACAAGTTCTATGATTCAGTTGCTCAATCAAATTTTGGAATGAACTAGGATCTAGATTGAAAAATGGTTTGCAATAACAATAGGGCTTATGTTCGAACTATTCGAGATCTCAATCTTGTACTTCATCAAGGACAACATATATATGATTATGGTTCTGTTGATGATGATGAGTATGGTACAAGTATGTTTGATAGCTATGATTATGCTAGATATCATTGAAGACATGATTATGACTCTAGAAATTTATTTATGAAAGTTAACCTACCAAGTTTTGATGGTTACATTCAGAAAGAATAATTTTTAGATTGGTTAGCCAAAGTTGAGCGATTCTTTGATTATAATGAAAATTCTGAAGGGAGAAAAGTAGGTTTAATGGCATGCAAGTTGAAGCGCATGGCTTATTAGTGGTGAGAACATGTGAATTATCACATGCAAGTAAACAAAAATTCAAAGTTCATTCTTAGAAAAAGATGAAATGCTTGTTAGAAGAAGGATTTACGCTATCATATTATGATGAGGAGGAATGATACAAGCATCGTGCATATTAGTCTATGAGGCAAACTTTTTTAGGTTATAATGATTATTTTGTGAATCAAGTCTCATATCAAAATACGATTAGTGTGGAGTTCCCAAATACTTTGTTGGATCAAAAAATTAAAGTGAAAATTAATGAACCTAGTGAAGAGACCGAATGTACTTATGGCGATGTTGGGGAGCCTCTGAAAATTTGTCAACATGAAAAACTTGAAAAGAATTACACAGATGATATTATGGATTTTGAGGAGAAGAAAAATAACAAAGTTTTGGTTGATTTCCACAAACAAAATATTTCATTGGTTTGTAGTGCTATTCAAGCTTGTTATGCTCATGAAATTCTAGAAAGTGATGAGACTTTTCCACTTGTTGAAAACAACTGGATGTGTGTGAGCATCACATGAATGGAAGGGTTACAAAACCAAAAGACAAGAAGCTTGAGACTATTGGTCCTCATGATAAATATGAGAATGACAATTTTTCCTTTTCAACACAGTTCCCAATGATTAGCATGAAATATTGCATATCATGTGTACACTTGCACCCCTTTTATGCTTGCTTTTGTGGTGAAAATGAGAGGAATTGCAATGTTTTGAGTATTAATGGAATTTTAATGTGTTTGCAGGTCAAAGAGTTTAAATAGTGCATGTTAAGCCCCCATTGTAGTGCTCAAAGTCAATGGAAATGAGGGAAGGGCTTGACGATGACTTGGAAGGTGAAAGAACTACGATTTGAGCAAAACAAGTAAAAACCTACTGGTAGGTTTTGGTTACTAGAGTTGATTCTATTGGAAAACTACCAGAAGGTTTTGGCTACTAGAGTAAAACCTACCAGTAGGTTTGGCCATCGACCTACTGGTAAGTTTTGCTGAAAAACGCCAGATTCTACAACTCAAGCTCTGCTACATGGGGGTCTCACCTATGGGTCTCCAACCTGTCTCTTGGCATCCTTTACACATAGAAATGCCTCCTCAACCCTAGGCTTAGACTTTGAAGCCTCAAGCATTAATAAGGAGGAGAAAGAAGACGAAGCCTTGGAGTTGTTGGGTAGGCCGTCCTAGCCTGCCAAAACCATCACTTCAGCCTCCTATGGATGTGAGGTGTGCCACACGCCTATGGAGACCTCCATGGATGAAATGACAAGCTTCATTGGACATTATTCAGGTTGTAAAGCATTGTAGAGAGAGAAGATCTAGGAAGAAGATATAGTTTTAGAGCGAGAAAGCTTAGATTTTTACATTTTCTTCATCCATTTCACTTGTAATCCTCTGTAAGACTTGTGTAAGCTTCATTTATTACCTTTAATGTCATTTATTACAAGAGCATTTCAAGTTTAGTTACACATTTTGGATTCCACCATTTTTGTATTGAGCTTTCTTCATTTCAAGCTTTTTAAAATGGGTATTAAATTTTCTTTTTCATAGTTAAAGATTTTTTGCATTAATTTAAGTTCAAATCTTCATTTCTTCACAATGTTTCTTTACTTCATTAATGTTCTTGCATTAAATATGTGTAGCTAAGCTTCAAGTTGGCTAATCCAATGGAGAATTCCTCTTGGGTATGCTAAATCAACTCTTTTTCATTCCTCCTCATAGTGTACAATGATTTGGTTTGACTAGGTTGAGTGTGGACGTGGTTGTGAGTTCTTGATACACCATAAACCTGTCACGGGGTATGCTTGAATCCTCAACTCCATTTTAGTCCCTCGCTTCTTGTGCATCAATCAAACATCTATGCACCATTGGAGGAAGGTCTTGAGTTAATTTGGCATTCCCATTTGAATGACCTCTTTGGATTAGCTAACACTTGTTGCCATTTCATTTTCATCAAGAGCACAATTCACCAAAACTAAAACTCAAAGATTTTTACACTTTTCCTTTTTCACCAAAATTGCCTTCAACATAATTCCCTTCCTTCCCTGAGGAGTTAACCTTGGAATACAAATTTCAAGTACAACACGACCCTTGAAAGTCCCTCTACGCTTGGAGATCACTTTTGTACACACACACATATTTCATTCCAGACTCACATTTTCCCCATTTCTTGCATCATTCTGAGGGAAAGTGACACTCAACTATCCATATAAGCCATATACATATGACCGGATGATGTTTGGAGATTAGGAACAATGAAAGAAGTCAAGCATTTTTGGCACCGTTGCCGGGGAAGATAAAGCATTGAATTTAGAAGGTGATTTTCGGACAACGGAGATAAGTCTTGTGATTCTCATCACAGGCCGAGGTACGTTGCTCTTTGTATATACTTTTGTTTATTTGCCTTTTTATTTGTAAATATTATTTTTATGTGGGGACGGGACGACCAACATTGATTGGTTAGATGACTTTTAGGCCCCAACTTAAATATTGACCAAGACCCACCCAAGGATGCCCGCGATAACTTCAAGGAATTAGGTGCTAATCTTAATGTCCCAAGGCGAGGAGGAGTGCAAAAACCTAGAATTCTAAATCCTAAAATGCATTTCCCTCCTAGGAATGAAGGAAATAATATCTTAATTGAATCTCCAGAGAGGCCAATGCGGGATTATCTCAAACCAACTTATAGCACCACTCCCTCATGCATTCTCTTACCGGTGCAAGCTCATGTCTTCCTAGTGAAGTCGAGAATATTGCAACTACTTCCTATATTCCATGGAATTGAATGAGAGAATCCTTATTTACACATTAAGGAATTTGAGGAGATAGTGGCAACCTTTCTCACCAACCAAGGCATGGAAGACATTGCTAGAATGAAATTGTTCCCTTTTTCCTTGAAAGATAAGGCAAAAATGTGGCTGAATTCCTCGAAGCCTCGATCCATAAAATCTTGGACTCAAATGCTTTCCGAGTTTTTTAAAAGAAAAATTTTGGTGTCTAAAATCACTACGCTTAAAAAGAAAATTCAAAACCTTTCAGAGAAGTCCAATGAACAATTCTACCAATGTTGGGATCGCTACAAGGAATTGCTACAGTCCATTCCATACCATGGTTTTGAACCATGGCAATTGGTAAGTTTCTTCTATGAAGGAATCACACTAGGCCATCGATAGTTCATCGATATGATGTGTAATGGGGAGTTTTTGAACAAAGACCCTGATGAGGCCCTAGAATATTTTGATACATTGACATAAAATGCATAATCTTTGGATATCATAGATCCCACCGATGTACCGAGGTCTTCTCTGGGTAATAATCAATCACATGGGGGAAAGATGTATGACTTGAGGGATCAGGAAGACTTGCTTTCCAAAATTGTCAAGTTGTCTCGGAAGGTAGAAAGCTTAGAGGTCAATAAAAGACATGAGGTGTCCAATATTTCAAAGACCAAGGAGGATTGCTCAATCTGTGAAAGTGTGGAGCATTCTATATCAGAGTGCCCTAACATTCTGGAACTTAAGGAAGTGTACCATGAGCAAGTCAATACCTTTAATCAAACAAGACAATCATTTTCTCCGTACTCAAACACTTACAATTCGGGTTGGAGTAATTACCTAAATTTTAGTTAGAGAAATGAGAATCTCATTCCTCATGGTTCTAATGCATACTCACCTCTCATGACTCCTAAGCATAGTCAATATCTTGGCCAAGGTCAAACGTCTAGTTCTTAATACCACCGGTCCAATCTGCAAGGGTATTCACCAAACCTACCTCCACAAAATTTGTCCCAAAGCCCACCTCCACAAAATTTGTCCCAAAGTCCACCTCTGCAAAGTTATGGTCAACAAGGACCATCCCACCCTCCCACCTACCAACCTCCCCATAAGAGGGATTTGGAGGATGTGGTTTATAATTTCATCCAAAGACAAACCACCTTTAACAATAACATTTTGGCTCAAGTCACAAAACTGACCAATGCCATAAGGATATCAAATCAAGAGAAAGAAAAATTCCCTAGTCAACTCAAGAGAACCCTAAGGCCAACATGTGATTGAGTCATCTGAACCCATAAATGAGAGTTGTGAGCAACTCAAGGCGGTCACCACCCTTCAAAGTGGCAAACAACTTGATAAGACTGTTGTGCCAAAAGTCTCACCCAAGGCCATATTGCCATTAGAGAAATAGACTAATGATGACTCCGAGGGGGATGAGGTGAGAGAGAAAAAAAATTGTTGATGAAAATGTGCATGATTGTCCCCCCCCCCTTTGCTCAATTTCCCAATCGTTTGAAGCCACCCGTGAAGGTGATTAACTATTCTGATATAATTGAGATGTTCAAGTAGGTTAAAATTAACATTCCACTTCTTGATGCCATAAAGCAAATTTTTTCATGTGCTAAGATCTTGAAAAGACTTGTGCACAGTGAAGAGGAAATTGAATGTTCACAAGAAGGCATTCCTCACCGAGCAAGTGAGCTCAATCTTGAGGACAAACACACCACCAAAGTTCAAAGACCCCAACTGCCCTACCATTGTCATCACAATAAAGAATTATTAGATGGAACAAGCACTTCTTGATTTGGGGGCGAGTGTCAACTTTCTCTTCTATTTGGTGTACCAACAACTCTGACTTGAAAAGTTGAAACCAACTCCAATCATTCTTCAATTGGCACAATAAAGCATTAGAACACCAAGGGGAGTAATGGAGGATATCTTAGTCCAAGTTGACAATTTCTATTTTCCTGTTGATTTTATTGTACTGACACCCACCCGGTTAATAACCCTTGTTCTCAAATTCCTGTTATATTAGGTTGACCTTTTCTTGCTATATCTAATGTTGTGATTAATTGCAAGAACGGTCTTATGAAGCTTGCATTCAGAAACATGACTATGGACTTCAGTGTATTCCATTTGAGCAAACGACCAGGGGATGATGAGAAAGTGCATGAAGTAACTAGGATCGACACATTGGTGGAGGATCATTTGGAGCTGCTGGGCATGTTGAAATTGGAGGAGGAGGAGGTTGATTATCAAAGGGAATCAGAGAGCTTGGAAGGGGTGGAAAACTAGACCTCTACATTTGAGAATCTTCCACATCAAGAGAAAAATATCTTTCTATCGACCTTACAAAACCCCATGTTGGAGTTGAAGCCATTACCATCCAATCTCAAGTATGCATACCTCGGGGATGACAAAACTTTCCCGGTGGTTATAAGCTCAAATTTGGAGGTGAAACAAGAAGAGGATTGCTTGAAGGTGTTGGGGAGGCATAAGGGAACGATTGGTTGAACAATTGCTAACATCAACGGGATAATCCCCCTTATTTGTACACACCGTATCTACCTTGAAGAAGACTCTAAGCCGTCCCGACAACAACAAAGAAGGTTGAATTCAATTATAAAGGATGTGGTGAGGGATGAGGTACTTAAACTATTTGATGTAGGCATCATCTGCCCAATTACCAACGGTAAAAGGGTGAGTCCCACTCAGGTGGTACCAAAGAAATCGGGGGTCACTGGGGTAGCAAATGAGGATAATGAGTTGATTCCGACTAGGGTAACCACCAGATGGAGAATGTGTATTCACTATCGGAAGCTCGACTCTTACACAAGAAAGGATCACCTCTTTTTGTCATTCCTTGACCAAGTATTGGAAAGAGTAGCCGGACACTTGTTCTATTGTTTCTTGGATGGGTACTTTGGCTACAATCAAATTGAGATCACATTGGAGGACTAAGAAAAGACCACTTTCACTTGCCCCTATGGTACCCTTTGCTTGCCGACACATGCCTTTTGGGTTGTGTAATTCCCAGGAACTTTTCAGCGTCGCATGATAGGGATTTTCAGTGAAATGGTGGAGAGGATCGTGGAAGTTTTTATATATGACTTCTCAGTGTTTAGGGATTCATTCGATGGTTGTTTGGGAAACTTAGGGAAAGTACTTGAGAGATGCGAGGAGAAGAACTTGGTCCTAAACTAGGAGAAGTGTCACTTCATGGAGACATAAGGAATTGTTCTCGGGCATATAGTTTCGGTGAATGGGATTGAAGTTGACAAATCAAAGGTTGAGGCCATTTCCAACCTCCCTATGCCAAAGGTCATCAAAGATATTAGATCATTTCTTGGTCATACCTGCTTTTATCGTTGTTTTATTAAAGAATTTAGTGCATTGGCCAACACTTTGACCAATTTGCTTTCAAAAGACATCCCATTTGAGTGGTCAGATGATTGTGATGCATCCTTTAAAAAATTAAAAAGCATGCTTATTTCACCTCCTATCATGCGACCACCCGCGTGGGACTACCATTCGAGCTTATATGTGATGCGAATGATTACGCGGTCAGTGCAGTGCTCGATTAAAGGGAGGATACGAGACCTTATGCAATATACTATGCTAGCAAAACACTCACTAAAGCTCAAATGAGTTATATCACCACAAAAAATGGGTTGTTAGCGGTAGTATTTGCATTGGATAAATTTTGGTCCTACACCATTGGTTCATCGATAGTAGTCTGTACTGATCACTCTCCTTTTAAATATCTTTTGTCTAAGTAGGATGCCAAATCGAGACTCATCAAGTGGATGCTCCTACTCCAAGAGTTCAATTTGATAATCAAAGACAAGAAGGGTGTGGAGAACGTAGTGGCAGATCATTTGTCCCGACTTGTGGTGCAAGATGCCGAAGAGCATATTCCTATCCCTAATTCTTTCCCTGACAAGATTTTAATTTTGATTCATTCTATTTTTCACTGGTATGCTGACATATGTAATTATCTTGCTACAGGACAAATACCACTGCATTGGAGCATGGAGGATAGACAAAGGTTTATGGCGAAGGTGTAGTACTTTTACTTCGACAACCCATACTGTTCAAGTACTTCTCTGACCAAGTCATGAGGAGATGCGTACCAAAAAATGAACAACGGGAAGTCCTTGCATTCTGCCATTCAGAGGCATGTAGTGGCCATTTCTCTTCAAAGAAGACTTCAACAAAGATTCTACAAGTCAGGTTTTTATTGGCCCTCATTAAACAAAGATAGTGTTTCATTTTATAAGGAATGTGATAGGTGTCAGAGTTTGGGTAGTGTGACCCGTAAGAATGTGATGCCCTTATCCCGTATGTTGGTGATTGAGATATTTAACTTTTGGGGCATTGACTTCATGGGTCCTTTCCCTGTATCGTTTTGGCTACCTATACATTCTGCTAGCAATGGACTACATCTCCAAATGGGTGGAGTCTATCCCAACCAAGACCAATGACCACCGGGTTGTGGTCAAATTCTTGAAAGAGAATATTTTTTCGAGGTGAGTGATGCCTCTTGCAATGATAAGCGATGGCGGTTCTCATTTTTGTAATACGGCATTTGCATCTTTGATGCATAAGTATGGTGTCACACATAAAGTGTCTACCTCTTATCACCCACAAACCAATGGTCAAGCCGAGTTGGCTAATAGGGAGATCAAAAATATCCTAGAAAAAATGATGAACTCGAATAGAAAGAATTGGTCATTTAGACTGACCGATGCCCTATGGGCCTACCACACTGCCTACAAAACCATTCTAGAAAATGTCTCCCTATTAGCTCATCTATGGCAAGGCTTGTCATTTGCATTTTGAAATGGAGCACAAGGCCTATTTGGCCATAAAGACTTTAAACTTCAATTTGAGAATGGCTGGAGAGAATGGGAAGTTTAAAATGAATGAATTTGATGAGATTCAAAGAGATGCGTATGAGAGCTCCAAAATTTCAAAAGAGAGGGCTAAAATCTTTCATGATAAATCCATTGTAAGAAAATCATTTGAGCGCAGACAAAAAGTGCTCTTATACAATTCTTGTCCCTCTATCTTTCAAGGAAAACTCTGATCTTGTTGGGATGACCCCTATCTTGTGAAGGTGGCCTACCCCAATGGAGCTGTGGAAGTCACAAACCCCGAGGTTGGCAAGACATTCAAGGTCAATGGCCAAAGACTTAAGCTATTCTTAGAGGGTTTGAAGGTCAAGGGGTGGAAGAAGAATAAGTGGATCTGGTTTACCCGAACTTGTTGGAGGATTAACTGTTCTTATGGTTTTTAGTATACAGTCGTTTTTATTTACTTTAACTGTTTATGCTTACTTACTTTAACTATGCATATAGTGTTGTTTTTCTTAGTTACAGATATTGTTGTTTTTTGTCAAAGCTCAAGTGCAAGGTGTTCTCTAACCCTACTCATCTTTTTATAGTCCTTCATTACATATCATATCTTTTTTGTTGCATTAAGGGCAGTGCATGAATGAAGTTGGGGGGGTGAGGTGCATCATTTGAGTGATACACCAATGGTTGTGGAAATTTTTGTTGACAATACCAAATTTTTGTGGTGAAATTCACCTTTCACGTATCATAAAAATTATTGTTTACAATAGTTACAAATTATGTGAAAATTTTGAAAATTTTTGAAAAAATATCTGAATGTTGATCTGTATTCTCCTATTTAGAGTATTATGGGGTTGTTGATATGTTGATCTTTGTATTGAACCTTGAACACATGAGCACATTATAGAAGTTCATCCTATGCGTGAGTATCACATATGTATTTGCTTTTGAACTCAACCTTAAGTGCACTATGAATGTGTAATTTTGGCAATTTACAGATTGGATTCATATTTTAGTGCTTAACATGAATAGTGGAGATGAATAAGGACCCATGAGAGCTTTAGTGTCAATCCTTTTTGGAGAGAACTTACATTTACTCAAGGAATAACTTTTCAAATTCTAAATTTTTTCAATAATCTCATTGTGCTTATTTTGGTTAGGTGCATTTGGGTAGTGGATTGACTTTGTCTTGAAATGCAATGTGCTTCCCATGCCCATCTAGAAAGGATCTTAGGTCATCTTTGATTTACTTTGAGCCTTTGCCTTTTCCTTGTGACAGTTTATCCCTAGTGTCATGATTAAGCCTCAACTGTAAATTCGTTTCAATACCACACATTTGACCAAGCTAGTGCAAAATAATAAAAATTTACCTCCCCTTGGTTGTTCCTAGAGCTGAATATGAGTGATCATAAAAGAGAAGGAAGTATGGTGTGGAAAATCAACAAAAAGGATGAATGAAGTTAAAATTCAAAGAGTTGAATGGTAAAAGAATGAAAATCCAAGAAAGGGAGAAAAAAGGGGTGCAAAAAAGAAAAGAAAGAGAAAATAAAAGGAAAATATTAAGGAAAAGAAAGAAAAAGAAACGAAGAGTGTGGTGGTGGTGTTAGACTAAAAAGCCCATGAAAAGGGAGATGTTTTGAAACAAAAGTCATTCACTTGGAACAACCCTCTTTGTTGTCCTCTATCATTTATTCATTTACGTAGATATCACCCCAAGGCCTCATTACAACCCGTGAAAGTCCTAAATGATCTACAGAAGTATGTGGGATGCATAATTTTAAAGAAAAATAGAAGTTGGTTTTGCTATCTAATACCCTATCATTCCTTTCATGAGATTATGTCAAGGTTGTCTCAATTTGTATGCATGAACTTCATTTTTTTGGATTATATTTGAGCATACTTCATTTTGTGCACAAGATTCCATCTCACATATACACATGAAGAGCATGCCAAGATAGTTATAGTGTGATTCATTGTTAAGAGAGACCCTTGGTGAGTTTTGCATCGAAGCTGAATTTGGCTAGTCAATCGAATGTAAATTCCGTTGTGTAAATGCTTAAATTACATGTCCATTTCACACACTCACAAGTTTGAAAATGAATTTGTAGGTGCATGCTCTAGACTAGTATTTAAAGCTATGGTGATGCTCATGTGTGCTTGGTTCGGGTATTTGAACGATGTGTTAGATAGCCCTATGTTTACAGGATAGGGGAATATTGCTCAAGCTTTTGATATTTGTAGGAATTAGGAATGCCCTTGTTATTTGAATATGTGTTTTACATTTTGGGTGTTTATTTTGGTAGTTAAATGTAGAAATCTATACCTTGTGTTTTGAAAGGATCAAAATTTTAAATTATATTGCAATTTCGGTAATGAATTGGGGCATGATAGTTCAAATTGTAGTTTACAAGTGTAGCACATGTTTTGGTGGTGTAGAGGACATAAATAGGGTGTTAGGATGTGTAGGAGTCGAAATGAAGTGGAGATGAAGTGATTGGCAAGCACAAGTTTTTTTTAAAATAAGTGAAAACCTACTGATATGTTTGTACATAAAACTATCGGTAGGTTTTGCACACTGGACCAGAACCTACCAAAAAACTACCGGAATATTTTGCTCACTAGAGTAAAACCTACCAGTAGGTTTGGCATCGACCTACCAGTAGGTTTTGCACGGAATGCCAAAATTAAGGGTTTAATTAGATTTTTTGGGGGAGAACTGTTCATTGTCTTCCTAAATTACAAACACTCAGACACTTCTTTCTCCATCCAAGCATCTCTAAGCCTAAAAATCCCTCACCTATTACATTAATCTCTCATCTCTCACTACTAAGTTTTTTGATTGAGTGAATTTTATTGAAGATTTGTGGATTTCATCATTTAAACCCTAGCTTTGCTGAGTTTTTCCCCAAGCCCTAATCTCCTTAAATCTTTTCAAAAGCTCTAAAATCTTTGCAATGGCTCGCACAGGGAGGATCATCATTGACATTGTGGACCCGTTTGAGGGGTTATTGATTGTGTTTTTGTCACTGGGCCAAGTTCTCCACAGTCCGCGGGTGGTAGTGCCTACAAAAGTAGCAGAGAGGTGTCGAGTGGAGACTGGGGAGAGCGAAGGAAGAATGCTAGGAATGATGCTCGCTACCAAAGCATCGAGGAAAAGAGCATACCTTGTGAACGGTATGTGGATCAGATTTCCCTTGGCCAAAGCAACGAAGTTGTAAGGATTATTGAGGCCCATGGGATAGGGATCTGGTTTGAGCCCGTTAGTGGGTTCAATTTGGCGTGGTGGACGAGGATGTGGAGATTTTGAGAACAAATGTGAGGTGGAAACCTTCAATGTTACCCCAGACGTGATTGCCACCCTAATGAAGTATGAGAAGCCACCTCCCTCCACCCCGATGTACTAACACAACATTCCTAGGGTCAAGACCATCCCAGAGAATGTGGGATTGATATACGAGGACCCAACCCAATTCAGGGGAACGATCCAGGTCACGAGCCTCAAGCATGCTTATGGTATGATGAATAAGGTATTACATTATAATTTGCTTCCCAGGGGGGCCGAGAAGTGCCCAAACGTGGAAAAGCTCGCCCTTCTACATGCTTTCATGACTAGGAAGGCTATAGACGTAGCTTTGCTGATATGGGAATCCATGAAAGAATTCACTCAGGCTAGGAAGCCGAAAGCGAATCTCCCTTTTGGTAATCTAGTCACCCGAATGTACGACTATTTCAAAATCAAGGGATATGTCTCTGACGTGATGACTCCCCTGGAGACCGGAACCATTGGGAAGGCGAGTAATAGTAAGAGGATGGCGATGAGCTGGGGTGAGCAATCTAGAGCTTCGAGGCTGGAGTCATCAGCTACAAGACCATACTCTATGGGGTTGTCTGCTCCTAGGCTGTCCACTTCTGCCTCTGCACAGTATCTTAGCGCTNTGCAAAATAAGTTGGAATAGATTCATTAAGTTCAAACTCTCATAAAAGTTACACACGGCGTATAGGTATATTCCTATCCTATACACAAATCCAGTTATTCAATCCTAAGAAGAATAAACTAGACGCATGTCATCATATTCAGATCTAAACCTAGAATTCATCTCCCAATTTCATCTAGGTTATCAAACTAATTGTTGGCCACACAATCATATATTAATCACAAAATATGACAAACAACTCATATAAGATCAATAAGAACTAGAAACGAGAGTAGATTAATTTAACTATACATAGGTTCCGTTGCAATCTTAATAAAAATTTAGTTCATAATGTAATTGAAAGACAGCATTCTAAAATTAAACAACATCTTAGAAAAACAAGAAGTCAAGGTAAGAGAAAAGAATGAAAACTTAGGTGCAATCTTCAATCCTTCTCTAGCCTTCAAGACCAATCTTCTTCGTGTTGATTTCTTCGATTCTTTTCTTCAATTTTCTTCCAATTTCTTGGTCTTTCTCCAATGTTTTCAGCCCCCAAAAGTCAGAATCTTTCATCCCCACACAAACCCTAGCATATATATAGCCTTAGGGTTAAATTTTTGGGCCCAAAATAAGTCAAAATTCGCGTCACGGATTAACACACGCACAGGGGCGCTCAAACTGGCACAGGGGCACTGATTTGGACAGTGTTTGGGCGCTGGGGCACCCAAATTGGCGCTGGGGTGCGCCTCTTTGTATTTTGCCTACTTCGGACCAGTCTTCGTAGAATCATATTAAATTTTGTTACAACTGTCCGATTGAGCTAAAATTTTGACACAACACAGAAGACATCCGGATCTACAATTTTTAGGTTTTGCACTTTTTCAGATTCGAAGTGGATTATGGTCAAAAAGGCAGAAAACCGAGGTACTGCTACAAAATGGTACGCTATAAATACTCCATTAAAATGCCCTTTAGCTTCCTCTTCAAAAATCCAACACTTAGGCTCCAATTTTGACCTTGTTTCCTCCCAAATGGTCATTCCTACAAAGTAACATCAAAACACACAAAACGAATAAAAATGAACATAAAATAATTGAAAACTTGCAATTTCATTAAACCGAAAGCACTCAATTCGTAGGTATAAAACTCACTCATCAAGGGGTATGATTAGCACAAAATATTGAATATTATGTGTACATTTGAACCCTTTTATACTTGCTTTTCTGGTGAAAATGAGAGAAATTGCAATGTTTCGAGCTATTAATGGAGTTTCAATGTGTTTGCAGGTAAAATAGCTAAAATGCTGCATGTTAAGTCCACATCATAGTGCTCAAAGTCAATGGAGATGAGGGAGGGGCTTGACGATGAATTGGAAGGTGAAAGAACAAAGATTTGAGCAAAACAAGTAAAAACCTACTGGTAGGTTAGTCAGAAAACTATCGGAAGGTTTTGGCTACTGGAGTAAAACCTACTATTAGGTTTGGCCATCGACCTACCAATAAGTTTTGCTGAAAAAAGTCAAATTCTGTAACTCAAGCTCTACCACATGGGGGTCCCACCTATGGGTCTCCAACCTGTCTCTTGACATCCTTTACACACAGACATGCCTCCTCAACCCTAGGCTCGGACTTTGAAGCCTCAAGCATTAATGAGGATGAGAGAGAAGCGGGAAGCCTGGGAGTTGCTGGGTAGGCTGTCCTAGCCTACCCAAAACCATCAATTCAGCCTCCTATGGATGTGAGGACTGTCACATGCCTAGTTTGACCTCCATGGATGAATTGGCAAGCTTCATTGGACATTATTCAGGTTATAGAGTATTGTAGAGAGAGAAACTCAAGGAAGAAGAGATAGCATTAGAGAGAGAATGCATAGATTTTTACATTTTCTTCATCCATTTCACTTGTAATCCTCTGTAAGACTTGTGTAAGCTTCATTTATTACCTTTAATGTCATTTATTACAAGATCATTGCAAGTTTAGTTACACATTTTGGATTCTACTAATGTTTTATTGAGTTTTCTTCATTTCAAGCTTTTAAAATGGTTATTAAATGTTTTTCTTCATAGTTAAAGATTTCTTGCATTAATTTAAGTTCANGCATTAGAGAGAGAATGCATAGATTTTTACATTTTCTTCATCCATTTCACTTGTAATCCTCTATAAGACTTGTGTAAGCTTCATTTATTACCTTTAAAGATTTCTTGCATTAATTTAAGTTCAAATCTTAATTTCTTCACAATGTCTCTTTACTTCATTAATGTTCTTGCATTAAATATGAGTAGCTAAGCTTCAAGTTGACTAATCCAGGGGAGAATTTCTCTTGGATATGTTAAATCAACTCTTTTTCATTCCTCCTTGTAGTGTACGATGATTTGGTTTGACTAGGTTGAGTGTGGACATTTGACGCCCCAAAATTTGGGGGTCATTAATTAGCCGTTGACCACCCGTCAATCCACGGAAATACCTATGATAGTCGCACAACTCGACTTCACGTTAAGAGAATCCCCTTTGACCGAAATTATAGCTCATACAGGAATCCGTATTCCTATTATCATTCAATCTTATCGAGGTTCAATGTACCCCAATATATCTCCTTTAAGGTTCATTAGTATCATTGGAACCAAAGAAACCAAACCCCTAAAGCATGGCAATGAATTCTTAAAACTTCAAATTTTTGGAAAACCTTTNCAATCTTATCGAGGTTCAATGTACCCCAATATATCTCCTTTAAGGTTCATTAGTATCATTGGAACCAAAAAAACCAAAGCCCAAAAGCATGGCAATGAATTCTTAAAACTTCAGATTTTTGGAAAACCTTTCGGAAGGTTTTTCATAGACCTTCCGGAAGGTTTTGCCTACTGGAAAAGTTCTTTCGGAATGTTTTATAGACCTTCCGGAAGGTTTTGCCTACCAGAAAGAGATTTATATTAACCTTCCAGAAGGTTGTGCCTGCTGGATAAAAGTTTACATTAACCTTCCTAAAGGTTTTCATAGACATTCCGGAAGGTTTTGCCTATTTTCCTACAAATTCTTCCTTCTTCATTTCTAACTCATTCCAATCCATTCCACAACCATCCAAAACCAACCCAAACATGCATAATAGAGTTTTTCACATAAAACCTCATTTATACAAGTCCAATACCATTAATTTACATACAATTACACGTAAAAATGACATTTAACCAAAGTTTTACAAAAACTTGTTTCCAAAAGCCACAAACTGGCTTTTCTTCACCCTCGAGGCCTCGAATGTGAGTCCTCTGCTGGTAGAAACCCCACACCTAAAATGTATTCCCGTATAGGGTGAGCCACGCTCAGTAGAACATTTCCTACAAAGGCTACTCTCCACCTAAGTGCATATGCAATGGTCTCATGCAACAATCACTAACATAATTTCATTTCATCCAAGAATATGCTATTCAAGATGAAATTCCTACCATGCCATGTCATGATATGAGATGAGACTCACTCATGCATTTTTACCCAAGCCTACTCCGGCTTCCACGACATTACGCAATGCATGTGTGTAAAACATTTGTCCTTGATGAAATACGTCCAAAGATCATGTTGAAATAAAATTCATATGTTCATAAAAACAAATTAACTGGATGTTTCCTATCAAATGAATCATTTATATAACCAAAACCATGTGTCTTTATTTGGGTAGTGGACTTTTGGTGTTGCACCACCGGCTCCACAAACCGATACACTTTTTTGGACTTGCACCGTAGCAAGTGTATAAACCAGTAGTNCGTCCAAAGATCATGTTGAAATAAAATTCATATGTTCATAAAAACAAATTAACTGGATGTTTCCTATCAAATGAATCATTTATATAACCAAAACCATGTGTCTTTATTTGGGTAGTGGACTTTTGGTGTTGCACCGCCGGCTCCACAAACCGATACACTTTTTTGGACTTACACCGTAGCAAGTGTATAAACCAGTAGCCGGGTCTTGCACCCGATGGGGGATCTATCCCTTCTTGCTATACCCGACACAAGTTTTCATGCATGCAACCATGTGACTCAGTAGGATGTTCCATCCCACTTTTTCGAGCCCACCTATCAACCACCAAGTATGATGTGTTGTNGTGTATAAACCAGTAGCCGGGTCTTGCACCCGATGGGGGATCTATCCCTTCTTGCTATACCCGACACAAGTTTTCATGCATGCAACCATGTGACTCAGTAGGATGTTTCATCCCACTTTTTCGAGCCCACCTATCAACCACCAAGTATGATGTTTGTATAAACCATGCCCGACATACACCCACACTCATGCCTAAGCCCTTGAATGTAATGTCTTTATACACATGGAATGTAATAAACCTTTGCAATACCAATGTCATGTGTCATATGTAATGAGTGTCATATGGACAATTTAAATCACATATCAACATATTCTATGACAATTATATCATGTGCATATAATTACCATTATCCATCACTATGTCAACATATCAATGAACATATATCAACATTTTATATCCAACTCAAGTTTCAAGCATTTCATTTTGCAATTCTATGCTACTAACACACTTAAATCACAAGGCACTTTATAAACACATAGCATGCCATTTACTCCTTAAATTTCATGTGATAACACAAAAACTTTCACATTCCAAATTCAAGCAAGAATTTCATTTAGGTCATTTCTAGGCCTATCCCCTTGTTTCCATGACTATAAGTGAGTCATAATTCATTCTACACATATAACCATTTCATAAGAACATCCTAGGGTAGAAGTGAACCGGAGTAGGAAGGAATCCTACCTCTTGGAGCGTAAAAGAAGGGGAGAAAGCTTCAAGAACACCTCCCAAGCCCCAAAACTCTTGATTTTACAAAATCCTTCCCTTGGATCTTTGGTGAAATCCCTCGTTCTTGGTANGCTTCAAGAACACCTCCCAAGCCCCAAAACTCTTGATTTCACAAAATTCTTCCCTTAAATCTTTGGTAAAATCCCTTGTTCTTGGTACGTAGATNCCCAAAACTCTTGATTTCACAAAATTCTTCCCTTAAATCTTTGGTAAAATCCCTTGTTCTTGGTACGTAGATGTAGCCCTCATCGCGGTGATCAACTTTCACTCTTGGCTCAACGGATTCCGACCGACGGAACTCTGGGAATCGAAGAGGAAAGCCTTGGATTTTGATTTTTCTTTTTCTCTTCTCTCTCTTCCTCTCAAACGTGTGAACTCAGCTGAACAAGGGTGAAAATATCTGATTTTTTTTCAGATATTTAGCCCTATTTATACTTTTTAATTGTGCGGTCCACATTGTCCTGCTTGTTTTTCACTTCTGGATCCGTTTTTAACCTGAAACAACTTAATTAAGTTTTGATTTCAGTTCAAATTAATTTTATCTGAAATTTATTCCAATTATAAGGAAATTTAATAATTTTTATTTTTGGGGACCTTTTAAAGTTCATTCGTCACTCAATTGTCTCGAAAAAACGTGTAAAATTCGATTATCTCAGAATTCGACGAAAATTGACGTGATAACTCAATTTTGTGATACAAATCCAATGGTGAGGTCCGTTGCATCATTCGAACTTTAGAAAAATACTAATTTTAAACCTGCATTATAGTGATAAATTACCATTTTACCATTTTTCAGAAAAAAAATTCTAATTTACCCAGGTTTTACACTTACATTTTCTGTTGGGTATGCTCTACAACTTCTTCATTTTGGTATGAAATGAATTTCTCTTTGTAGTTTACTTCTTCCTAGCTTTAATATATGTTCTAAGTTTCATTCTGAACTCATTTTCATTTTCATTTTCATTTCTTCTACATGTCTCTTTAAATCATGAATGTTTTTACTTCAACCATGAGTAGCTAAGCTTTATGCTGGCTAATCCACGGGGAACTTCCTATTAGGTATGCTAAATCAACTCTTCTTCATTCTACCTCATAGTGTAAAGTGTTTGATTTGACTAGGTTGAGTGTAGACTTGGTTATGAGCTCTTGATACACCGTAAACTTGTCACGAGGTATGCTTAAGCCTACATTCCACATTAGTCCCTCACTTTCTACAAATTAATCAAACACCTAGGCACCATTGGTTGAATGAATTGAGTTGATTTGACATTTTCATTGGAATGACCTATTCGGATTAGCCAACCTTATTTTTATTTCATTTCTTCAACCTATTGTCACTCACCAAAACACCAATTCACAAGATTTTTACACTTTTCATTTTTACCAAATCACCTTCACACAANTTCCTATGCTCAAGTTTTCAATGGAGTGACGACCCCAGAAGAATATATTTTTCAACAAATATTTTATTATTCTATGATAATACCAAGTGACAAATGTTGATAAGGTACGACCATTACATTGAATATTTAGTCGTGGCGGAGAGAGAGGATGACAAACGACTTTATTGGGATTGTCTGGTTTAAGGGGGGGAGAGAGAGAGAGAGATAAAAGAGGATAGAGGAAGAAGAAGATTACAGTTAAGGTTAAGGATAGGTTGGGGTTTGGGTCTGAGTCAATGTTTATGTGTGAGTCTAGACTATGGGTTTAGATTTTTAAATTTAGCGATTTTTTTAAGTTGGTACACAAATTAGGACTTAATTGTGTAAAAGTTCTTTGGATAAAACTATTTGTGTAGAGGTCCTTTTTATTTGTGAATACCAAAAATCCTCCCAATAAAACTATCTAGCTCAAACTAATGGATTGGAAATCACTGAAAATCAAGCAACAGACCCATGAAAATCGGCGACAAGGATATCCTACAAAATATGTTGTTTGAAATTCAAACAAACAAAAAATACCATAAAATTTATAAGATTTCAACCAAATCAAAAACAAACTACATAAAATTTTGAGAACAAAAAAAAAAATTCTTTCACCTGTTTATTGGTTGTAAATACGTTGGAGCACCATTCAAGTCTGACCATCAAATTTTTCAATTGTAATTGCCGAAAAAGTGTAGGTAGCTAACTATGGATTGATTGATTTGTAATTATATTTTAGTGTTGAAGTTAAATCATTCACATGTGGAAGCACGACACATGGTTTTTGGGAACTAGGGTTCTTATCATTGGGTTTTTACATGACAATGATACATTATAGTATAACAACTTCATTAACACTTTTTAATAACTAACAAAAGATGTGCAATTGCATTTTTCGATTTATGCACAAGTTAAATGGTATGCTTTACATCAGGGATGACAATCGAGTCGTGTCGCGCCGGATTCATGTCGAACATTAATCAACCTTAACCCCACCTATTTAACTAATCATGTAGTGCCGATTTAACTTGTTATTTTCATGTCGTATTCATGTTGGCCCATATAAATCTTGAATAAAAAATTTAACGCTAAGATTCTATTTTCACTTAATTGAATCCATAATCATACTTTTTCTATAAACTAAAAATTAACTTAATAAACATAATACTAATAATGAGTAAAAATATATTTTTTATACAATAATTATGTCAATACTTAATAAATAGTTACAAATAATTAATATTTTATTTCTATATTACTAGTTAAACATATT
The DNA here is from genome assembly GCA_963454935.2 of Ilex paraguariensis. Lineage (NCBI taxonomy): Eukaryota > Viridiplantae > Streptophyta > Magnoliopsida > Aquifoliales > Aquifoliaceae > Ilex > Ilex paraguariensis. The sequence goes on along the minus strand of CAUOFW020005613.1, from coordinate 1,641,949 downwards.
AATAGTGTTAATTTCGTGTTGTTCGTATTGACATACAAACGAGAAGACAGAAAAAGTGTACATTCTTAACTAAGTCCTTCAAAATTTTTATGATTTTGAAACTGCTAGACTTAAAATAGATTTCCTCTATCCTACAAGGGAAGAATACTCACCATATTCTTGAAATTGAGATCATATTTTTTTTATGCTATATCTAANACTGCTAGACTTAAAATAGATTTCCTCTATCCTACAAGGGAAGAATACTCACCATATTCTTGAAATTGAGATCATATTTTTTTTATGCTATATCTAAATGGGTTGAGCATGTTATTTTTGTATAAAAAATTATTAGGTCGTGTTCATGTTGTTTTGGTCATTGTTGGGTTAGTGTACACACGATTAAATAATCGAGTTGTCAATTTCGGGTTTCACGAGTTAAACACGAGCACAACCTGTTTGTATTTCGTGTTTACATGTCAAGTCATTTTTGAGTNGATTAAATAATCGAGTTGTCAATTTCGGGTTTCACGAGTTAAACACGAGCACAACCTGTTTGTATTTCGTGTTTACATGTCAAGTCATTTTTGAGTTCGTGATGAGTTATAATCGAATTCGTATCCTTAAATTTTTGCCGAGTTCAAGTCGTGTCATCATGTTGAGTTAAAAATTGGCACCCCTACTTTACACAATGTGACATCTATAGTTCAACAAACACATATATTGCTTTTACGTAATGACAATGTTACATCATAGTGTAACAACACAATACAACAACCATAATTGGATATAAAAAGTTTGACAATCAAGTGTGATATCCATTCACTACTACCTTTAAGAACAATCATAGTGTCTTTCGAAAAAACAAAATTAAATTAAACACCAATCATAAATCCATTAACAAGTCGTTGAAAGAGAAGAAAAACACGACCTATGGGTGAAAACAACAAACGTTGAAGAAGAAGAAGTACACAACCTGCAAGTGCAAACCGTAGATGTTTAACTCAAAGACAAGCACCAGACGTTAAAGTAGAAAAGTTGAAGTAGAAGAAGACGAGCACCAAATAGTGAAGTAGAAAATCAAACGTTCAAGTATAACACTAGTCGTTGAAGTAGAAGAAGATAATATATATTTAAAATTCAAAAAATAATGGTCTTCTACAATAGGAAACTGCTGATTTAATAAAACCAAATCCCATGGAAAGGGGAACTGCCAAACTAAACAGCCCTTGAATTATGGAAAATGGCATTTTAGCAAAGAAAATTTAAAAAAAAAAAAAAAATTGTCATTGTAACGCCCCAAAATCCACCCTGGACGGTATTACAAACTAAAAATCATTCACCGCATGAGAG
>CAUOFW020005613.1:1595280-1628923 GCA_963454935.2 Ilex paraguariensis | reverse complement strand
AATCAACAAACCACTACAAGTGTTAGAAAACCATCTCACCCCCACTGAGATAAACTAACCTCTAACACTCTACGGTAGTGCTCGAATGTAATTCAAATTTATCACAACAATTATACAAAGGATGCAATAACAAACATTTTCTTTAAAACACAAGGAAATCTAAAATTCTCAATTCTCACAATTTGTAATACAAGAAAACAACTTAAGAAAATAAGCAAGAGATTATCACAACATCATTTTATTACTCAACACAAAGCACTAAGGTTTCAAAGTCAAGAACAAATGAAGAATCAAGAGGAAAATTCATCTCTTTTGAAAAATAGGGTTTTATGACAAGAAAAGAAATCTCATGGTTATATAGGCATAGCTTTGTTTAAAACATGGTAATGATTGCAAAAATCTCAATGAATCATGATTTCATAGCATATACATATGATTAAGAGTGAAAGAATACATATATATAAGCCCTAACCTCAATGGACAAGAATGGAAGAAAACCCCTACCTTGATGTTCTTGAAGAAATCTAGGAATTTAATTCAATCCAAAATGCAAACCCCCTTTGATCTTTGTGTTTTTCCCTCTCTTTCTTCCTCTCTAAGGTTTTCTAGGGTTAGAAGTGTTGAAATGGGGCTAAATGGGACGTCTTTATGTATTTATAATGGAAGGAGGGTCGATTGATCGCGACTTAAAAATTTCTGGAATCTGTCAGGCGTACTGGTACGCGTACCGGTACGCGTTCCGGTACGGTTTGGCTACTGGTCTTTAGCATAACGATACACTTTTGCTGAATCTGTCTGTTTCCTCTATTTTTCATTTCTAATCCTTCCAANGTTGAAATGGGGCTAAATGAGACATCTTTATGTATTTATAGTGGAAGGATGATCGACTGTTCGCGACTTAAAAATGTTTGGAATCTGTCAGGTGTACCAGTACGCATACCGGTACGGTATGGCTACTGGTCTTTGGCGTACTGGTACGTTTTTGTTGAATCTGCCTGTTTCATCTATTTTTTATTTCTAATCCATTTCTAATCCTTCCAAGGCTATACCAAACTTATACAACATACCTTTGCACATCAAACATGGTTGGTACAACTTCTATTACAAACAATTTCATATATTTATCTGAGTTTCCACCATATCATTATTTCTACGGTTATAACCCATATGATTCATTCCTACACCATTACATATATTAAAATTTCTACACAATTTATTATGATATTACTCTAAATATGTGGGGGTTTACAACCATACAATACAAACTAAAATTTCCAGTTAATTTGTAAGGTTATATTGTGGATGCACCAACTCAGTGGACTCCACCTACGTCACAAAACCCTCCAAGAATGGTTTTAACCTTTGTTCGTTTACTTTAAACACATTACCATTCTTGGGGTTTTTAATTGCAATGACCCCATGTGGAAAAACCTCTTTAACAACAAATGGGCCTGACCACCTTGACCTCAACTTACCAGGAAAAAGGTGGAGGCGAGAGTTATAGAGCAGAATCTTTTGGGAAGGCTCAAAGGTTTTACTCACAATGTCTCTATTATGAAAGATTTTCATTCTTGCCTTGGCAATCTTGGCGTTCTCATAGGCATAATTCCTAAGTTCCTCCAATTCATTTATTTGAAGTTTTCAAGATGTTCCTGCTTTGTCTATATCAAAATTTATATTCGTAATTGCCCAGTATGCTCTATGTTCAAGTTCCACAGGCAAGTGGTAAGATTTCCCATAAATTAGCCAATAGGGAGACACTCCAAAAATTATTTTGAAAGAAGTATGGTAAGCCACAAAGTGTTGATCAGTCTTAAAGACCAATCTTTGTGATCCAAATTTACCATTTTTTCTAGAATCTATTTGATTTCCTTATTTACTAATTATGCTTGCCCACTTGTCTGTGGATGGTAGGATGTACTGATTTTATGTGTAGTAGCATACTTTCACATCAAATTTTTGAAAAATTTATTACAAAAAATGTGTCCCACCATTGCTAATAATGGCCTGAGGTACCCCAAATCGCGAAAGAATATGTTCTTTTAAAAACTTGATCACCATATGGTGATCATTATTGTGATAAAGAATAACCTCTACCCATTTAGAGACATAATCTATGGTAACTAAAATATATATGTAACCAAACGATTGGGGAAAAGGGTCCCATGAAGTCGATGCCCTAACAATAAAAAATATCAATTACTAAACTTGTATTTAATGACATCATGTTCCTTCGTGAGATATCCCCCAATCGTTGACAACGATCACATAAAAGATAAAAAACATGGGTATCTTTGAATAGTGTTGTCAATAAAATTTACACTGCAAAATCTTTGCAATGGTTTTATTTGAAAAAAAGTGGCCTCCACATACTTCAGTATGACAAAAGCTTAAGACATTGTGGATTTCATGGTTAGGTACACACCTCCTAATGATTTGGTCTTAAAAACTTACTAAAAACTTTTCTTATCTACTGAGTTGAAAAAGTCAACCCTTTCCATGGTTATGATGCTATTAAATTAAGATTTGAAAGTTATATTTAATGGATGATATCAAGCGTCAAAATTACATCATTCAACCTCCGTATGCACCATCATACTTAGGACAAAGATAAAGATCATNACAAAAGCTTATGACATTGTGGATTTCATGGTTAGGTACACACCTCCTAATGATTTGGTCTTAAAAACTTACTAAAAACTTTTCTTAGCTACTGAGTTGAAAAAGTCAACCATTTCCATGGTTATGATGCTATTAAATTAAGATTTGAAAGTTATATTGAATGGATGATATCAAGCGTCAAAATTACATCATTCAACCTCCGTATGCACCATCATACTTAGGACAAAGATAATGACCTAGACACCTAGGATGATCTTTCAGTCATTTTTAACTTAAGATGATTAGGATGATAAATGGAATTGAAAGCAATCTGAGTATAACTCTTAGGAATTTTCAAAGAAAATTTTTTCTAGACTCAATCTCATCAAAGGAGACTTGGGCAAGGTCAACCACGGGTGTAGAGGTAGACTCAGTGTGTGCATGTGGTCTCTCTTTATGAATTATTTTATCACTCCTTAAAGTGGTGACAACTTGGACTTGTTCTTGTTGGAGGTCCATGGATGGAAGGTTACCTACTTGAAATTGACCCTGTGGAGGCTTTGTTTGGGCAGGAAATTTGTCATTTTCTTGAGTGGCCATAGACTAGGTTATCTTCTACAGGTGACTTTTCAGATCATCAAAATATTGAGTGGTTTGGGCTTTGAATGCCTTAAATTCACTGTAGGCCTATAAATTTTGATTATTGTATTGCATCTGGGCCTGCATGAATTGATTAAGGGTATCCTGCAAACTACGCTTATGAGGTGGATAGTATGACATGTATTGTTGTTGTTATGGTGGTGGTGGAGGTGTTTGGGCTGGATGCTATTGTGTGCCCCTCCAGACAAAATTCGGGTGTTGTTTCCACCCTGGATTATATGTCTCAGAGTAAGGATTATTAAATGGCTTTTGAAAAGAGGAGACGACATTGAAATTTTCCAATAAGACTTACTAGAAGGCTAGAATCGTGGGAAATTCCTCAGTAGAATGTCCCACTAAAACACATATCCCACAAGTACGTTTAGTGGGTTGCACAATAGACACTTCATTGACCTTTTTCATCTTTAAAGCTTCAATCTTTTGGGATAAATAGGCCATTTTAGTCCTTAAATCATCATATTTTCTCAACAAATACTTTCCCCCATGGGCAGTGGTTGATTTATTCTTAGAAAAGATAGGTGAGGCCAAGTCCCACATGTGGGAACTCTCAAATAAAGTGTTAAAAAATTTGAAAGCTTCATCAAGGTTTTTGTCCATGAGCTCTTCTTGTGACATCATTTCAACAAACTGATGCATAGGAGTAGGAAGAGAATTGTAGAAAAAACCTACAGAGGTCCAACTTTCAAACCCATGGTGTGGACATGCATGGAGGAGATCTTTAAATCTCTCTCAACACTGATGAAATGTTTCCCCATATTTCACCAAAAAATTCATTATGTGACGTTTTAAAGCATTTATGCGGTGAATGGGGAAGAAATTTTTGAAACTCTTTTTGTNCAACACTGATGAAATGTTTCCCCATATTTCACCAAAAAATTCATTATGTGACGTTTTCAAGCATTTATGCAGTGAATGGGGAAGAAATTTTTGAAACTCTTTTTGTAGTATAGACCAATCCAGGATAGAGTGTGGTTTCAGAATATTAAGCTACTGTTTGGCTTTATCCTCGAGTGAGAAGGGGAAAAGATCTTGGCTATCTCAGAACTATCCTGGAACGTTCCGCAAAAGCTCCTCAAATTCCTTCATACGAAAATAGGGATTTTCAGAATCGAGGCCAAGAAATTGTGGCAAACGCTGGATAGTGTCAAGTTTCACTGTGAACCTTTGTGCATTTTGTGGAAAAACAAAATAGGATGGGACACTGTTCCTTGTGGGGTGCAGATAGTCCCTAAGAGTTCTGACATGTTGGTCAACCTCTTGGACTTGGTTATGGTTATTTATTGGGTCTCCCATGTCACTTCCTGTTCGACTAAGATCAAAAGTGGGGGCAAGAATAGAGTAATTAGACTTTAAAGATTCAAATGAATCAACAGATTCTATAGATTCTTTAAATAGGGGTCGGAATCTGAAGTTTCTCCACCAGACATTCAACTTTGAACTAAATGACTATGACTCATAATAAACTACCAGCTAAAAATGAAATAACAACAATCAGACAAAATTTTAAAACTAACAAATATTTAACAAGAATCTAAAAGATGGAACGAGGTTACCTAGAAAATCAAGTTCCCCAAATAAACCATTTGAGTGTGAACTCCTCTTTTCAACTTATGTATCCTTTCAGATTCTTTGACAATGACACCAAAAACTTGCTTGACTCCGAATTAGTACACTCAAGTGCAGGTGGTCAGCAGTAGTAATAACTCGGTGAGACCGAGGTTGATCCTCAAGGAATTGATTTGGAATACGAAAAAGGTGAAAAGAAAGAACAGTTTATCTCAATTGTAAAGTGAGTAATTGTAGCTAATTCTAAAGAAATTCTTATTTATAAAAGGAACTCTCTAGGGTTAGGATCAGGAGCTAGTCATGTATATTGAATAGAATATTAATGCAATTATTTATTATCTCCATTGACTTCCAACGTTAGTGTAATCAACCAGTGGATATAACTTTTAAATCAAGATTTGAGTAATATGAAAATATGACTATAAGAACTAGTAATATAAACTCGCAGGGAATTATAAGAATTGTCCATACCCAGGAATCAACCCTGTTGATGAACAATCAAACAAGTATACAAAACACATTATCTTGATTAGAATTATTCATTTAATCAAATAATAAAAACGACAAATCATTCAAGAACAATAAATGAATAACGACATTAACATAAATATTAAATATACAATCCAAGGACCTTACCCTAACTAGAGAGTATAAAGAAGGTTACTCGTTGGCCATGGAGGTTCTCTCAAAAGACTTGAAAAATTGCCTAAGGAAAAGAAAATCCTAAACAACTTACTCTTCCCCCTATGTATATTTAGTGATAAAAATATCAATAATATAATAAAATCACTATTTAAAGTCTTTAAACCTTTACTAGGGCAAAACTGAATGACGCCTATTTCAATACACACGTCCAGACGGAAGCCTCATAGTCTAGGGTCATCTCGTTGGTCAACCAACTGAGTCCAAACAACTAATTACGTCTCGATGAGGGTACACCATATCATCAAATCTTAGTTAGTATATATATATATAAATATATATATATATATATATATATTTATTTATTTATTTATATTATGAAATTGTCAATATAAAAATAACTTTTTTATAATTTTTTTATTAATGTTTGAATTACTGTTCAAATATATATTTAGGCTGTCCAAACAAGTTTTACTATTTTCTGTATTATAAAATTGTTTTTGAAATCATCTAATCAAACAAGTTTTTTATCTCAAAAAATATCAAAACCACTTTCTTAAAACTCTTTTCAAAAACTGTTTTGGGATACTGTTTTTTGAAATGCAAACCAAACAGGCCCTTAAATTTTAGAGTTTTTGAAACACTCTCTCTCTCATATCTATCTATATACACATATACAAACGTGACCAAATTTAAAACTAAATCAAATTCAAAATTCCTTATTTTTAGAATTTTCCTCGATTAGGACTATTTCTCTCACATATATATATATATAAAGGCACTTTGAAAAACAAAAAAATTGCTAATTGAAAAAAAAAAAGAAGTAAAGACCAAACCCAGCACCCCACCACTAACAAAGCTTAATTTACAATTAAACACAATAATAAGCAAAAAAGAAAGTAAAAATATGTTTTATGTTGAAAAATATTTAACAAACAGAAGAGAACAAAATGTAGTAAAGGATCTCAAAATGAGCACAATGAATTAGATGACTAATGGTAAAAGCAGCTCCCTAACGAAGAACACCTTGCTTATATACCGTAGCTACGCATGTCGTAGGCAGGCAGTGACCAAAAATGTAGTCAAATGCACTCACTCGTAAGTGTAGGAAGATTAAAACAAAAATAATATCAACAAAAAAATGGATCACGATTATGACAATAAATGTTAATGTTCTCATGGTATAATAACTGAATTATTACTATTGGCAAACAAATTATCCCATGGGGCATACACATACTTACATGAAGTCGAGCTAAAGCACAATGCAATGCATGAACTACAATAACCCCTCATTACTCCCCAACAAGACATAAAGGCTCCGCCAATAGAAAAAGCAATACACTTTGACTAAAAAAAAGTGAATTTGTGTGAGGAATTTATTGGTTAATCAAAACAATAATACCAAACAGGGTCAACAATGAATTCAAAAGTGAATTTGTGTGGGGGTAACACACATATGTAGGACTTCAGGGGACTTGGATCAATCCATCTTTCAAAACAATGCATTCATAAGCGTGTATTGTTTATACACTGGAGCTACATTGTCCAAATTTTCTTCTTTTTTCTAAGAAGCAAGCAGTTTTTAGGTTGTTAAAATCAAATCAAAAAATAGGACATGAGTTTCAAAAATGCTAATCTCTTTTATTTATTTTCTTTCAATTTGTTGGCGACCAAACAGATTGAATTAACCCTGTTGTTGCCTAGCTTGCAGCCAACTATTGTAGTCTAGTGGCTAACAAAGGAAATGAAAAATGAAAGAACATCTCTGAATCAAATTGAATTCAATTAACACTGAATTGAATCAAATTGAATTCAATTAATACAGAATTGAAACAAATTAACATCAAATTTACATTGAAATATTGAATTGAATCAAATTGACATTAAATTTTGGTAAATCAACACTGAAGTTTTGAGACCAACGATAAAATCGACATGACATTTGCACGTGCCTACGACACTTCCCAAAATAATACTTTCAAAACTTTTGTTTGTACTATCACTAGCAAACACAAACCCATTCAATAAGGAAGCTCATAAACTCATATAAAGATTCTGTATGCAAACAAAAGGTACACAATAAGAAAAAGAAAAACATCTCATAAGAAGTTGGTTCAGTTTTTTCGTGGTTTTTGGGGAAAATATAGGAAATAGAAATGTGAGGAAATACTCGATTAATTCAATCAAGATGCATAATTATGAAATAATCAAAATCGTGAAGGAGTAAAGCAAGGAGCTTACCTATTCAATAAGAAACCGGATGGAGAGCTTCCATGAAATAGATGGCGGTGTATGGACTTTTGTCTTGGGGTATGTAGAAAAATCTAGAACATTCCTAACCTTGCTAAGATATTTAAAAAAAATAGAATATTAGAAAAGTTAGCTGAAAAGACCAAAGCATCATATATACCTCTTTCTTTAGTGATTGTGGATATTACTAGAATAGACCAAAATAACATGGACATTGATTTTCCATTGCTTACTGTTCTATCTTTGGCAAAGCATCCAATATAGGCTCCACTTCATATATCTCACATCCTTAAAAGATGTAAATTGTAGGGGATTTATCCGCGCGTTCGAGATGTTCTCCCCCCCATGGAAGGATTTTGGTTGACATGGCTTCGCCCCTTAGGGTTAATCACCAGTAGCCTTTACCCCTCTTCGCCCGCAGGACTTGTCCCACATCGGAAGAGAGTCATCTCCCCCCTCGCGTATAAGCCTTGGCAGTACATGGAGGAGGTATTGCCAAGGCTTATATGCGAGGGAGGGAGACGACTCTCTTCCGATGTGGGACAAGTCCTGCGGGCGAAGAGGGGTAAAGGTTACTGGTGATTAACCCTAAGGGGCGAAGCCAGGTCAGCCAAAATCCTTCCGTGGGGGGAGGACATCCCGAATGCGCGGATAAATTCCCTACAAAAAGGCATTATCTGCCCCCACGAAAGGATTTTGGTTGACATGGCTTCGCCCCTTAGGGTTAATCACCAGTACTCTTTACCCCTCTTCACCCGTAGGACTTGTCCCACATCGAAAGAGAGTCGTCTCCCCCCTCGCATAGAAGCCTTGGCAGTACATGGAGGAGGTACCCATTAACAAGTGCTAGTGGTAGTGGGTACCTCCTGCATGTACTGTCAAGGCTTATATGCGAGGGGGGAGATGACTCACTTCCGATGTGGGACAAGTTCTGCGGGCAAAGAGGGGTAAAGGCTACTGGTGATTAACCCTAAGGGGCGAAGCCAGGTCAGCCAAAATCCTTCCGTGGAGGGAGGACATCCCGAACGCGCAGATAAATCCCCTACATAAATAACAGTTAGAAAAATACTACCTTAGATGCAGAAGAGAAAATGGTAGAGCAAAATCTCAATAAGAATAAAATGTCCTTCTATAGATGGAGATGCTCACAAAAAAGTCCAAAAGGGTCTTAAGCCGAACCCAAAAAGCAGCACTTATTCAAAGAGTTGAAGATGCATCGAAAAACTATAAAACAGTCTTAATAAACTTAATTTACCTACCTAGAAAGTTTCGATCTCTCAGCAATTCCAACAAAAAAGGCACAGGGAGCTCCTAACTTTTCGTCTGCAAAATTACAGAGAAACTCAAGCAAAGAAAAGTTGCACCTTCCACAAAACTGAAAAGAATCACAAAAGACCTATGGTTTTAAAGATATGCAAGGTCATACACCGAAGTTAGTTGAAAGCCCCATAGGAATTCGAAGGTTTTTCTGACAAAGTCATCAAGAATTAAATGGGCATTTATGTAACAGCATATGTGCGTAGCTGGGGCTAAGGCTGTGGGGTAGGGTCCGGTGGTGGAGGGTGGGCGAATGAGAGAGCGGTGTAGATCTGCCCCAAACATTGTCGAACCCGTGAATTTGGCATTGTAGTGGTGGAGTAAATTTGAGACCATATGTAGAATTAATGCAAAAAATTGAGCACAACCACTGACTTACAACATAGTTTGATTGCTCGACTGTCCTCAATAAACTCTCTTAGGTAATATAACAAACACTTCATGTGCATTATTCATATTGGTGCAGGGTTGGCCTCAGGGGTGTTTCCCGTGAGGTGGTCTTAGTTTGATGAATGGGGTGGGGGCGAGAGAGAAAGAGTATGTGCATGAATTTGTGTGTGTGGTTGATGTATTGATTTCGTGTGTGTGTCAATTTTGAGGCATGCAAGGTTCGATGGGGGTGTGTGTGTTTTTGTTCGAGTGGTGCATGAATGTGTGTGAGTTGTAGGATTATGTAATAATCTGCAAGTATGTTGGTGTGTGTGTCATATAGTGGGTTGTGGGGGTAGCAGAAGGTGGTGATTGTGGTGGTGGAGGAGGAGAGAGAGAGAGAGAGAGAAATAGGAATACCTGGGAGAGGGAGCTTGGAGTTGTTGGCGTGTCGCCGTGAGAAGCAGAGAAGCGAGACGGGGGAGGGGAAAAGAGAGCAAAGAGAGAAAGAGAGGAGGAGTTGGGAATTAGGGATGCTATACGGCCATAAAATAGCCGTTTGAATTTATTTTTTCTCCCGATAAAAAAGGAAAGAAGATGAAGCACACCAAGAGAAACTAATTGAATTTGATTTACAAAAATTGCAAAAGAAAAAATAATCATTGTGTACCAACAAAAGAAAACACATTTGCTAGTCACTTTTCCATCAAATGTGCAATCTTGATTCGGATACAAAATCTTTCAAAACTTTAATGCATAGTGATGGGCCTAGAATTACAGATTAGACCTAGTTCAAAAATACAGACCAGATTCAAAATTGCATACCAAACTCAAAATTGCATACCAGACACATCTCAAACATATAGGCCGAACCCACTACAGGATGGAGGAAGTTAGGTTAGGTTAGCCATGCCATCTTGAGAGAGTTAGGTCAACTGTGTCATCTGAAGAGACTCAATCTACAACTAACATGCGAGGAGATCTCCTTGGGACCCGCACGTCGCCTCCTCCATGAAATTGTCTTTCCTGGTACGAGAATGACGCCAATTTCACTGAACTATCTCACCAGTTACAAGAATGACACCTCAATCTGTTAGGAGGTGCTTCTAAATTGCAAGTCTCACCTACACAAGGGACATCACTCACATATCACTCACATCTAAGCACTCTACACCCCTTGAGCAATAAAACATTCAAATCATCATAGCCTTTCATAGTGGAGTAGGTCACCCTAACCGATCCACTTAAATTGTGTTTGCTTGTGTTAATTCTCCTTCTTATTTACAACATTAAATATTTGATAGGTAGTGCATAAACACATTTTCTGCATCATCAACGCCGTATGTGGGAATGACTTAGTTTTCACCCTATTGTCTTTCTATTTCTTCCTACTCTCTTTCGATTTTATGCCTATTACAATTAGATCCATGAACTAACAAGGGGAAGACAATGATCCACCACATTATGACAAGGTCTCGCCCCTCGCTAGCAAACCTAGTTGTTGAGGCAAACCCCGTAGCTAGACAACAACTACTAGAGACAATGCAACTGTTGGTGAACCGAAATCAGTAGATCTTCTAGTTGATGCTTGTTAAGCACCCTCAAGGAGTCATGCCCTAGCCCCCAAGAGGGGAAGCATCCTAGACACTTCACCCAGGGTGCCCAGTGCCACAGCCCCCCTCAGTGCCATGGCATTCCTCTTCAATGCCATGGCATTCCTCTTCAATGCNGAGAGAGAGAGAGAGAAATAGGAATACCTGGGAGAGGGAGCTTGGAGTTGTTGGCGTGTCGCCGTGAGAAGCAGAGAAGCGAGACGGGGGAGGGGAAAAGAGAGCAAAGAGAGAAAGAGAGGAGGAGTTGGGAATTAGGGATGCTATACGGCCATAAAATAGCCGTTTGAATTTATTTTTTCTCCCGATAAAAAAGGAAAGAAGATGAAGCACACCAAGAGAAACTAATTGAATTTGATTTACAAAAATTGCAAAAGAAAAAATAATCATTGTGTACCAACAAAAGAAAACACATTTGCTAGTCACTTTTCCATCAAATGTGCAATCTTGATTCGGATACAAAATCTTTCAAAACTTTAATGCATAGTGACGGGCCTAGAATTACAGATTAGACCTAGTTCAAAAATACAGACCAGATTCAAAATTGCATACCAAACTCAAAATTGCATACCAGACACATCTCAAACATATAGGCCGAACCCACTACAGGATGGAGGAAGTTAGGTTAGGTTAGCCATGCCATCTTGAGAGAGTTAGGTCAACTGTGTCATCTGAAGAGACTCAATCTACAACTAACATGCGAGGAGATCTCCTTGGGACCCGCACGTCGCCTCCTCCATGAAATTGTCTTTCCTGGTACGAGAATGACGCCAATTTCACTGAACTATCTCACCAGTTACAAGAATGACACCTCAATCTGTTAGGAGGTGCTTCTAAATTGCAAGTCTCACCTACACAAGGGACATCACTCACATATCACTCACATCTAAGCACTCTACACCCCTTGAGCAATAAAACATTCAAATCATCATAGCCTTTCATAGTGGAGTAGGTCACCCTAACCGATCCACTTAAATTGTGTTTGCTTGTGTTAATTCTCCTTCTTATTTACAACATTAAATATTTGATAGGTAGTGCATAAACACATTTTCTGCATCATCAACGCCGTATGTGGGAATGACTTAGTTTTCACCCTATTGTCTTTCTATTTCTTCCTACTCTCTTTCGATTTTATGCCTATTACAATTAGATCCATGAACTAACAAGGGGAAGACAATGATCCACCACATTATGACAAGGTCTCGCCCCTCGCTAGCAAACCTAGTTGTTGAGGCAAACCCCGTAGCTAGACAACAACTACTAGAGACAATGCAACTGTTGGTGAACCGAAATCAGTAGATCTTCTAGTTGATGCTTGTTGAGCACCCTCAAGGAGTCATGCCCTAGCCCCCAAGAGGGGAAGCATCCTAGACACTTCACCCAGGGTGCCCAGTGCCACAGCCCCCCTCAGTGCCATGGCATTCCTCTTCAATGCCATGGCATTCCTCTTCAATGCCAAGCACCCGACTCTCCATCCTCACGTGCTGGCTCAGTCCTCTCACGCTAGTAACCCTCCTATCCATGAAGACGAGGGAAAAAATTAGTATGTGGACCACAAAACCACTACAACAACCCTTTATAGGGCATGCCTAACCAATGGGACAAAAAAATTAAGGAGGTTCATAATTAACTAGGCGACGTCTTGAACACCATCAAGGCACGAGTGTCAGAAACAGTGGACTACCTTATGACGTGCAATGACACTCCATTTGTGGCTAATGTGGCCAAATTATCCCTTCTCCTTAAAGTTCAAAATGCCAACTGTGGAAGTTTTTGACAACTCAAAAGATCCATTGGACCACCTTGACATTTATAAATACCTCATACAACTGCATAATGTACCAGAAGAAATAATGAACAAAGTTTTTCCTACCACCCTCAGGGATTTGTACACTAGTGGTTCGCCAAACTCAAACTAGCTTCCATTGATTCTTTTGCTAAACTAAGCAAATCCTTTGTCTCTCACTTCATGGGGGGACACCGGCATTAGAAGCCTATTAACCACTTGCTCAACATCAAGTAATATTGAGATGAAAGCCTAAGGAGTTACCTCACTCATTTTGACGAGGAGGCCCTCTAGATCGAAGAGCTAGATGACGAAGTCACCATCATGGCTGCCTTTATTGTAGGCTTGCGTTCATCCAATTTTATGTTCTCAGTCTTGAAGAAATCGCCAATGAGCATGTTGAAAATACTGTCAACAGCCCAATGATGACAAGAGAAGAGGAAGGAGCTCTATGATGATAGGAGAGAAATTAGGAATAAGAGGAAGAGGACAGAGAAAGTGTCAGCTAAGGAACACCTTAGCCCTACACCTCAGAGGGAATGGTAGGCCTTCATCCCACTCAATTCTTTGTTGAGCATATTTTTCTCCAGATTCAGGACGACCCTATAGTACACTGGTCGGGAAAAATAAAGTCTACCCCAAATCGTAGGAACTCGAATGAATAATGTCGCTTCCACCACGATCATGGTCAAGACACTAACGATTACTTTGAACTAAGGAGGAAGATTGAGGACCTCATACAACATGGCCAGTTGCGGTAATATGTCATAAACAAAGGCCAGACTCCACCACCAGGTTGCAACTAGGATAAGACAGAGCACCAATAGCGTCTAGGAGAAATCTAGACAATCTTCAGAAGGATCGGAGGAGGAGGCGACTCCAACTCAGCCAAGAAGGTACATGCCAGGATGACCTATGTCCATTGAAGTCTCACAAGTAGAGAGACGACAAGGTCATTTCATTCTCAAACAAAGACTTGGAGGGGATCCAACAGCCCCATGATGACTTGTTGGTACTAACCATGATGGTCGTCAACTACCAAGTAAGGAGGATCCTTGTGGACAGTGGCAGCTCCACCGATATCCTATTCATAGAGGCTTACAATAACCTCCATCTTGGCAGGGAGAGACTCCAACCTATTAGGACGCCTCTCATTAGTTTTCCAAGAGAAAAGGCGTACCCCCTTGGCCTCAATCACTCTACCAGTCATTGCGTGTACAACATCGAGAAGCTCCACAATAATGGTGAATTTCTTAGTGTTAGACTTTTTTTCTGCCTATAACATTATCTTAGGGCGCCCCGCACTCAACACCTCAAGAGGAGTGCCCTCCACCTATCATCTCATTCTCTATTTTTCAACCCCAAGCAAAATTGAAGAAATTCGAGGGGATCAAGTTGCTGCCAAGGAGTGCTATGTTGCCTCCATAAGGGCCAAAAAAAGCCTCAAGATGCCCTACAAGTGGAAGTGTTTAACCCTAGGGATGACACTATATTGGAGATAGGAGAGCTAGTAGAGAAGCTCGAACTAGTAGTCTTGGACAAAAGTTTTCTATACAGGAGAATCTACACTGGCTTCTCACTTCCTAAAGATGAAGCTCGATAACTCGTTGATTTTCTCAGATAGAATGTTGACGTCTTTGCTTGGTCTCATGAAGACCTTGAAGGCATTGACCCTAAAGTCTCCACCCACCAGCTCAACGTCGATCTCGGGCACAAACTCGTCTGCCAAAAGTTAAGAAGTGCCACTATTAAAATGGCAAAATCCATGGAGAAAGAAGTGGGGAAGCTATTAGCAAATGGGTCGGTGAAAGAGATGGCTTACCCAGTTTGGCTATCAAATGTTGTGACGGTGACCAAGGCCAGTGGAAAGTGGCATCTTTGCATGGATTTCACCGATCTCAAGAAAGCTTGTCCTAAAGACAGCTACCCTTTGTCGCACATTGACATCCTCATTGATGCCATAGATGGTCATGAGCTATGATTAGTAGTTAAAATTAGCATATCACTATGCCTTTTTAAGACTAATTATACTTTGATGGAGTTTAAATGATGAAATTTTAGGATATAAATTGTAAAAAGGTTCAAAGGCAACAAATATCAAATTTTCATGCAACACCAGTATGCCCTAGGACAAAATTGGAGAAAGTTGGAACAAAGCAAGAACGTTCGAACGCCAACTCACGTTCAAACATTCCCTTGAATTATTTGAAGACCATACTGCTGAAAATGCTGAGACATGGTGTGTTGCAGATAAGAAAGAAAACACTGAAGTATTTGAGTACCACGTTCGAACGCCAATCCACGTTCAAATGTGGTCTTGAACTATTGTGGACCAGGTGAATGAGTGCAAGGGCAGTGGTTCAAGGTGTATGGAAGTAGCTCTCATAAAGGAACAGAGGCTACTTGAGTTGGAGGTTCAAACTACATCTGGTGTTTCAAACGCCTATCAAGCAAAAACAAGAGACAACGTTCGAATGCCAGAAAATGTTCAAACGTTGTCCCCAAATAGGCTGCATAATGGATGGCTTTTGGTTGGACTTTGTAGGCCTTACACTATTTTTGCACACTTTCTTGCCCCCTCCTCTTTGCCTATAAATACTCCCATTGTGGGAGCTTCAAAGAGAGCTTGAACTTAAACTTACACTAGACCAAGAGTTGTAGAGCTAGTTGTAGAGATTTAGATTTACTTTTACTTGCATAGAGGAAGATAGATCATCTTTTGGTTGAGGAGGAAACCCTCCAAAAGTGACTAGCTTCCTTCTACTTTCTTTCTTAATTTCATTTACTTCCATTGTTTGAGCTTCCTTCTTCCCTTAGAGGAGTGAAACTCTTTCACTTTTCTAGAACTTTACCAAAGTCGTGAAGGGTGGAACGTGATTCATTCATTCTTCATCGAAGATCGGCTCTTTGTTTAGTGTGTTTCATTTTGTAACTCATCTACTTGGAGGGATGAGCATCACTCACTTTTCTAACTTTACCAAAGCCATGAAGAGTGAGTAGTTTATCATTCACTCTTTAGTAAGATGTAATTGACATGTATAAATCATCCGAAAGTTATATTTATGTATTTCGTTTATACTTAATGCTTTATATTACACTTGCTTATTAAATGATTGAATGCATCTAGCAAAACTAAGGTACTTTGTATAACCGTGGAAGCTTTCTATGACACAGATGACTCTTGCATAAAAAGGCCCATTGGTTTAAGGCAAGTACCCTGACTAGATTTTCAGGACTACATTTTAATCTACACCATTATTGTGCTTCAATTAAAGAATGGAATGTTAAGAGCAATGGTTGGATGCCTTGTAAAGACACTTATTTGTTTGTAGACGGGTCCTCTACAATGACATCGAAACCATGCTCTTAATTCTCACAACTCATTTTTATCTTTTGTTTAACTTTATGTTGACACAAGAGTTAATTGAGTTTTCAAGCATAAGTATAATAAAGCAGATGATTACTTACATGTTTGGATTCTCCAGCTAAAGAGTGACTGTTACATTTGATAATTTATTATATTTTATCTAGAAAAGCCCCTTGGAAAGAATCTTATATTCTATCCAAGAAATCCCATAACTTCAAATCTCAAGAGGTTCCAGTTACTTGGTCTCTATCACTACTTACTTTAAAACACCAACAATAACTCTTTGTGGATTCAATTCCGGACTTAACTGGATTATTACTATAGCTTGAACACCTGCACTTGAGTGTACACATTTCAGATCAAGCCAAACTGCTTAGTATCTTGGATGCCTACTCTAGATATAACTAGATTAGCATGTATCCCCCAGACCAGGAGGAGACATCTTTCACCCCTCCCAAAGGGACCTGCTATTACAGGGTTATGCTCTTTAGACTAAAAAATATAGGAGGAACAGACTAGCGACTGGTAAATAAGATGTTCCAGTCACAGATCGGGAGAACTATGGAGATATACATAGATGACATGTTAGTAAAGAGCCTTACCGGAGCAGACCATGTGACCTACTTGTAGGATACTTTTGACGTCTTGAGGTCTTACCGCATGAAATTAAATCCTAAGAAGTGCACCTTTGGTGTAGGAACAANACACTTGCTTATTAAATGATTGAATGCATCTAGCAAAACTAAGGTACTTTGTATAACCGTGGAAGCTTTCTATGACACAGATGACTCTTGCATAAAAAGGCCCATTGGTTTAAGGCAAGTACCCTGGCTAGATTTTCAGGACTACATTTTAATCTACACCATTATTGTGCTTCAATTAAAGAATGGAATGTTAAGAGCAATGGTTGGATGCCTTGTAAAGACACTTATTTGTTTGTAGACGGGTCCTCTACAATGACATCGAAACCATGCTCTTAATTCTCACAACTCATTTTTATCTTTTGTTTAACTTTATGTTGACACAAGAGTTAATTGAGTTTTCAAGCATAAGTATAATAAAGCAGATGATTACTTACATGTTTGGATTCTCCAGCTAAAGAGTGACTGTTACATTTGATAATTTATTATATTTTATCTAGAAAAGCCCCTTGGAAAGAATCTTATATTCTATCCAAGAAATCCCATAACTTCAAATCTCAAGAGGTTCCAGTTACTTGGTCTCTATCACTACTTACTTTAAAACACCAACAATAACTCTTTGTGGATTCAATTCCGGACTTAACTGGATTATTACTATAGCTTGAACACCTGCACTTGAGTGTACACATTTCAGATCAAGCCAAACTGCTTAGTATCTTGGATGCCTACTCTAGATATAACTAGATTAGCATGTATCCCCCAGACCAGGAGGAGACATCTTTCACCCCTCCCAAAGGGACCTGCTATTACAGGGTTATGCTCTTTAGACTAAAAAATATAGGAGGAACAGACTAGCGACTGGTAAATAAGATGTTCCAGTCACAGATCGGGAGAACTATGGAGATATACATAGATGACATGTTAGTAAAGAGCCTTACCGGAGCAGACCATGTGACCTACTTGTAGGATACTTTTGACGTCTTGAGGTCTTACCGCATGAAATTAAATCCTAAGAAGTGCACCTTTGGTGTAGGAACAAGAAAATTCTTGGGCTTTATGGTCAATAAGAGGGGAACTGAGGCGAATCTGAACAAAATCAAAGCTATTATGGACATAAGGTCCCTTGCCACTATGAAAGAGGTCCATCGCTCTAATGGAAGGGCTGTAGCTCTCAATAGATTCACCTTGAAGTCCGCTAATAAGTGTCTACCTTTCTTCAGAATCCTCCAAAAAACTTTTGAGTGGGGACCAAACGCTAAAAATGATTCCCAGAAACTGAAAGCCTATCTTGTGGTACCCCCTTGCTCTTCCACTCCATACCTCGAAAGACCTTGTACCTATACATGGTTGCCTTGCCATTTGCTGTAAGCTTCATCCTTGTCTGAGTTCTAGACTTTGGCCATAGCTGGTGGTACTATGGGAATTTTGGATGTTGAGCTACATACCAATGACTTCCAAGGGCTCTATTAGTTTGATCATCCTAGGTCTATCTCGGTCCCCTTAGCTCTGATGGGTTAATCAGGGGTCAGTCTTGTGGCATATGCTTTGTGTCTTGGCATAGGGCAGCCTCATGTAGGCTCTAGCAACTCCTAGTCGTGCTTTTTGTAACTCAGCCTCATGAAATTGTTTGGTCAATCCTCATAGTCTTGCTTCTGTAGCAGGCTTTCACCTAGCCTTTTCGAATAGACGCCTTTATAATGCCATCTCTTTTGTGGCCTTTCTCCTGTCATTTCTTGCTCCTCTTTCTCTGGTGTGAGTTTATAGTAGGCCTTATATCTTGGGAATAAACCTTGCTTCGCCTTGTCAAGTTGAGCTTGTGATCTAGGAGAGATGACGAGCTTGCTTTCAAGTCCTCCTCTGGGAATTCATCCTGGGAAATTGCTTTAGCTCTGAGTTGGATTCACGATTTTCTTCCCCCTCAAACTAGGTTTCTTGTAGCTATCTAGATTTTCATCCCCCAAATCGATTGATGATTACATAATATAGCATGTTTTATATCTCATATCATTTACCTTAGTTATGTTAGTTATTTATTTCTTTTGTTTTAGTTTATTTTTGTGTTTTATATGGAATTTTGGTGTTTGTAGGAAAATTAATGCAAATACAACGTTTTTCATTCATTTTGATGCCTTAGGGAATTTTGGAAGTGAGTTGGGAGAGTCAGGGATGGAGTCGGAAGCCATAGAATAGAAAATTCATAAAAGACAGGTTCTACTGGTAGTTATTCAAGTTCTACTAGTAGCTGAACTCTTTGGAATTGAAAAGGTTGTTCTACCAGTAGGACTTGTGTTCACCAGGTAGAAAAGGCCATTGAATTTGATAGAATAACGTTCTACCGATATGTGATCTATTTCCTACCGATAGGTCGTTCAACATGAAGGTTCTATCGGTAGGTATCCAATGTTCCATTGGTAGGTCGACATCAAATTTTGGTGAGTACACCTTTTCCTCGACATTGACTGACTGAATATTCAAAGATATTTCCAAGACTTTATTAGAGGAAAAAGTNTAGAATAACGTTCTACCGATATGTGATCTATTTCCTACCGATAGGTCGTTCAACATGAAGGTTCTATCGGTAGGTATCCAATGTTCCATTGGTAGGTCGACATCAAATTTTGGTGAGTACACCTTTTCCTCGGCATTGACTGACTGAATATTCAAAGATATTTCCAAGACTTTATTAGAGGAAAAAGAGACAAATTAGGAAAGAGATTTTTGACTAAATCTTAGAGATATTGTAGGAGATATTTTAGAAATAAAAGATATACAAAAAAGGAAAGATGATTTCTAGAAAATCAGTCATATCTCTTTCCCTTTTTCTTATAAATACCAACCCCTAGGAAAATTTTAGACACACCTTCATCCTCCTTGGACATTCTCCAAGAGGGGCTACTCCTCANGATGATTTCTAGAAAATCAGTCATATCTCTTTCCCTTTTTCTTATAAATACCAACCCTTAGGAAAATTTTAGACACACCTTCATCCTCCTTGGACATTCTCCAAGAGGGGCTGCTCCTCCNTCAGTCATATCTCTTTCCCTTTTTCTTATAAATACCAACCCCTAGGAAAATTTTAGACACACCTTCATCCTCCTTGGACATTCTCCAAGAGGGGCTACTCCTCATCCTTCTTCTTTGTTCTTTACTTAGTTGCAAGCACATGTCTTCATTATTTTCAATTCCAAGTTACGGTATTTTATTTATTGTAATTATTTTTAAATTCCAATTTTAATATAAGTTTTATTTATTTATATGTCTTTTTTAATTGCTTTCAATTTTATTTTCATCATGTTCGAATAGTCTCTTTTCCGGATAATTGAAGGAAGGATTCCTAAACTATGAACTAGGGTTTATACTCTAAACCAGAGTTTTNATGTCTTTTTTAATTGCTTTCAATTTTATTTTCATCATGTTCGAATAGTCTCTTTTCAGGATAATTAAAGGAAGGATTCCTAAACTATGAACTAGGGTTTATACTCTAAACCAGAGTTTCTACGATGTAGTTGATTTAATAATTGCTTTTTTGAATCCAAATTGATTGGCCATATCCTTTTTCATTCGTAGATAATTGATTTTTGGTATGAATGATTATTAAAGTCCCTACAATCAATTGGATGCAAATTCTTCCATCAATTTATTTGTCATCAAAATTACTATTTTTACTAATTAAATATTTTTTTTGAATATCATCCGTCTTAGGGAGTTTGGTTACGAACTTGGATAAGTTGTAGATTTAGAGTGTAAATTTATGTTAATGAGTGGGATGAAATCCAGAAATTATCTGGCTCTTTCTCTTATTGAATTTACCTTTTATTTAGTTAGTTTTCAAAATTCTCAACTTTTGAAGAACTCTTTATTTTTATTTTTTGTATCACCTCTCGAGTTTGTCCTTCGTTTTCCCTGATGAGATGACATCGATAATCGACCGAGTTACTAAACAATAGATTCTTGTGCTTGGGAAATTATATATATTTTATCCACTTTTGTCATCAAGTATTTTTTAGTGCCATTGTCGGAGAAAGCAAGTGTACAAATTTGGAAGGTAATTTTNTCCAATTCTTGAAAAGGAACAAGGAAGTTTTTGCATGGAAGCAAAAGGACATGAAATGGATTGATCCCTCTGTCATCACTCACAAGCTCAGTGTGAATCTAGCTTGTAAGCCCGTTAAGCAGAAGAGGAGGAGCTTCGCCCCAGAGCGTCAGAAAGCCATCAACGAAAAGGTCAGCAAACTCTTTCATGCGAAAGCCATTCGAGAAGTGGATTACCCACTCTGACTAGCCAATGTAGTCCTAGTCAAGAAGACAAACGGCAAATGGTGTCTTTGCATTGACTTTACAGACCTCAACCGTGCTTGCCCCAAAAATAGTTTTCTTTTACCCCAGATAGATTTGATTGTAGATGCCAGTGCGGGACATGAGCTCCTCAGCTTCATGGATGCCTTCTCTGGGTACAATCAGATCAGGATGGATCCCAATGACCAAGAGAAGACCTCATTCATAACTAAGCAAGGGACATACTGCTATCAAGTGATGCCTTTTGGGTTAAAAAATGCAGGAGCCACTTACCAGCGCCTAGTGAATAAGATGTTTCAAAAACAGATTGGGACCTCCATGGAGGTCTATATTGACGACATGCTGGTCAAGTCACTAAAGGCATAGCTCCACATTGGACACCTAGCAGAGTCGTTTCAGGTCCTAAGAGAATACAAGATGAAACTCAACCCAACTAAGTGAGCCTTTGGGGTGTCAGCAAAAAAAATTCTGGGCTTCATAGTTAATAGCAAAGGAATATAGGCTAACCCAGAAAAGGTAAAAGCAGTGTTGAATATGCAGCCTCCCTCTAACACGAGGGAAATACAGTGTTTAATCGGGAGAATAGCTGCCCTAAGTCGCTTCGTTTCCAGATCAAGCGACAAGTGTCAGTCCTTCTTTCAAGTCTTAAAGAAAGCCTTTCAATGGGATGCTCAGTGTGAAGAAGCCTTCAAAGCATTGAAAGAATAATTGAGCTCCCCACCTATCTTGGTAAGTCTGTTAGAATGAGAAGTGCTTACCCTTTACCTAGTTGTCTCAAAGTTTTCAACCAGCGCAGCGCTAGTAAGAAAGAAGGATAGAGATCAGCAACCAGTTTACTACTGCAGCCGAGCTCTGAGGGGGGCAAAAGAAAGGTATCCTAAAATGAAAAAACTCGTTTTAGTCTTAGTGACAACCGCTAGGAGACTTAGACCCTACTTCCAGGCTCATACTATCGAAGTCCCAACAGATCAACCTATGAAGCAGGTGCTGCACAAGTCAAAATCTTCGGGGAGACTGGTTAAATGGGCCGTTGAACTTAGCAAGTTTGACATTAGATACAAGCCAAGGACAGCCATTAAAGGGTAGATATTAGCAGATTTCATTGCAAAATTCACAACTGGGATACCTGCAGAGACAACTCAGTTAGTACCTGACCTCTCCACGTGAAAACTTTCAGTAGATGGAGCTGTCAATGCTTAGGGCAGTGGAGCTGATTTGATTTTGACTTCCCCCGATGAGATAGATGTTGAATACGCACTGAGATTTGGATTCAAAGCTTCAAACAACAAAACCGAGTACGAGGCAGTCATAGCAGGGCTCAACTTAGCTCATTCAATGGAAGCCGAGCAACTGGAGATTTGTAGTGACTCACAACTCGTGGTGAAACAGATAGAGGGTGCTTACGAGGCTAGGGGTGAGAAGATGGCCCTTTATCTTAGAAAATTGCAAGAATTGATCAAGAAATTTGTGCAAGTAAAAATCAGACACGTCCCTAGAACTGAAAATTCGAGAGTAGACGTTTTAGCAAGGTTGGCAACAGCTTCACAAGAAAATCTGGACAGGTTGATCCCTGTGGAGCATCTGGCGGAACCATCTGTTAGTGTTGAAGAAGAAGAAGTGCTGTAAAATCCGGGTAGATTTAAACTTTTATGAATAAAGGGTAAAATGGTAAATTGTCACCATGATTCGGGTTGTAAATCTGAAATTTTTTGTAACTCGGATGACAAAACGGATCTCACCGTTGGATTCGTCTCGCGAAATCGAGTTACCACGTCAATTTTCGTCGAATTTTGAGATAGTCAAATTTTTCACGTTTTACGGAGCGATTGGGCTTCGGGTGACCCTGTACACGAATTTTTTTATAAAATTTTAAATTTTGGGCAATAAAATAAGATAAATTGAAATAAAAATATTTTAGATTTAAACCGGGGCGAGATTTAATTGTTCGGGACAAAAACGGACCCGGAATTAAAGATGGACATGTGGCCAATTGTGGGCCAAGTGTTCTAAAGTATAAATAGGGGGAAAAATCAGATTTTTCCCCCATTGTTCAGCATCCTCTTCAGCCGATAGAAAAGAGAGGGAAAGGAGAGGGAAAGCTTCAACTTCTCTCTATGATCTACATAATTCTAGTGCTCAAATCCGCTTGGACCAAGAACAAAGATCGTTCTCCTCGTCAAGGGCTACGTCTACGTACCAAAAGGAAGTGATTTCACCGAATAATCAAAGGAAGAATTTTTGGAGATCAAAGCTTTTGGGTTGGTTTTGGTGTTTTAGGGGTTTTCTACACTCCTAAGAGGTAGGGGTTATTCCTACTTTGGATTATTCTTACCTTAGGTGTTGCTAGACTAAGGGTGAAAATTATGTATATGCATATGTATTGTTATACATATATGTCTATGGGTATGAAAGTGAAAAAAATTAGCATAGGAATAGCTTAGGCTAGCTTCTAGCTTGAATTTGGTATATGGAGGTTCCATGTGATTATTTTGTAACTTGGTGAAAACTTAAGGCATGCTATGTGTTTTATAAACTATGCCTTGGAATGTGTTATGTGAATACATGACTTGAATGACTATAAGATGTTTGATAAAATGCCCTAGTGAAATTGAGTGTGTTACTTGCATGATGCTATGTTATAACATGCTTGGGTGATTGTGAAATCATATGCTTAGGATATGGTTTTTGGATGAAGAGTGTTATTGACATATGCATGAAATGATATATTGAGCATAATGAGATATGGTAGTTATATACTTATGATACAATTGCATTGATGTATGAAAATGTTTATATGTTTGTCATAAGCATATTGAGCATTATTTTGTGTGCAATGGAACATCACATTGCATTTGCACGGAAGTGTCTCATTACATGAGTGAGTGCATGTTTGACGTCAATACCACACTTGGTGATTGACGGAAGGCTTGGGAGAGTTGGGTCGAGGACTTAGCTAAGCCGCTTGGTTGCATGATGAATTGGGTTGGGGTAGCAAGAAGAGGCATGACGACCTCTCGGGTGCAAGACCCGGTGATTGGGCTACGCACTCCCTTGGCTCGGCCCATAAAGTGTGTGGGTGTATTCGGAACCCTCGGTCGAAGTCCGTAAATTTCGTGTGGGTTGGAGGCCCTTGGTGTAAGTCCATGAACATCCACCCCTATACAAGACCCTAGAGTGATTAACGCCATTGTGTGTAACATAAATGGTGGTTTCGACTAAATTGACACTTGCATGTGTTGGGGAGCCGGAGAGAGCTCGGAATAAAGTTGCATGGGTGAGTGTCACTTCATTCCATGGCATAGCATTGTTGCATTCCATCATAGGATGCATAAGTGTGAGAAATGCTTGGTTGTATGTTTGTGTGATGATTACATGAGCATGTGCATCTAGGGGAAGAGTAACCTCTATAGGTTTATCTCTATTGGGCGTTGTGCTCACCCTATACGGGAAACAATTTCAGGTACGGGACACGTTCCGGTGGATGGCTCTCATTCGGGGGCTCTTGGTTGAAGAAAAGCCGGGTTGTGGCTTTTGAATTTAGTTTTTGTAAAACTTTTGGTTAATTTCCATTTTGGCATGTAAAAGTATGGAAATAGTTGTATTAGAACTTGTATTGACTATATTTGGTATCAAATAGATGTTGTATAAGTTTTGGATAACCTTGGATTGATTTGGGGTTGAAATCATACACAGAAATTTCAGACACTGCTTAGTGTTTGAGCCATAACTTTTTATTGTGACGTCCAAATGATCTGAAATTTTTACAGTAGGTAGTAGACACCTAGGGCTACAAAAGTGTTTTTATGAAATTTTCTCAATTCCACTTCTAAACAGGTCAAAACCGCACTGGAAGTTGCAGCAGAACAGAAACTGCATTTTCTGTTCGAACGTAAAGTGACGTTCGAATGGTGCGAGTTTTGAACAGCAAAACCAGCAGAGAACCAAATGTACTGGGAGCTACCTATTTTTCAAAACCAAGGGACGTTCGAATGTGAATAGTGCTGTTCGAACGGTGACTCTAAAACCGAAATTTTTCAAACTATGCACTAAGCTTCCAGGCTTGGATTTCTTTGATTTAAAGAACACCAATGGACTTGGATTTCTCTAGTTCCAAGGATACAAATGGACACTAATTGAGGTATATTGAGGCTTATTAGACCTTGGTGGATTTAAATGATAACTATTACATATATGCACTAATGTTAAAGTAACCTTGCATGTTTTGCTATAAATATGGATAATTGGACCCGGTGTGGTCAATGTTTACTTATAAATGGACCCGGTGCGGTCATTGTTTATATTGGGCCTCAGATGGGTCATGTGAGTTATGTTGCACAGGTTGGGTATTGGGTAGAGTTCCCTGTACAAAGGAGACTCTGCCCAAATTTTGTTAAGTTATGGACCTCGGTAAATGGGACATAACGGTGTGATATCGAGTCACTCGGTATTTACGGGTATTCCGCGGGTTGATGGGTAATCAACGGACCCCCGGATTTTGGGGTGTCACAAGTGCTCCCCATACAGAATCCACCAAGCTGGATGAACCCCATCTTGAAGTATCTCCAAAATGGAGCTCTGCCAAAAAACCCTAAAGAGGCTGCAAAGCTGAGAACCAGGTCAGCTAGATTCTCCATTCTGTAGGGAAGCTTGTATAAGCGAGATTTTTCAACACCACTCATTAAATGTGTGGGAGATGAAGATGCCAACTACATACTCAGAGAAATTCATGGGCGAGTCTGTGGTAATCATATTGGAGCATGGACTTTGGCAGGAAGGACACTAAGGCAAGGGTATTATTGGCCCACTTTGCTCAAGGACGCAACAGACCTAGTNAAAAATTCATGGGGGAGTCTGTGGCAATCATATTGGAGCATGAGCTTTGGCAGGAAAGACACTAAGGCAGGGGTATTATTGGCCCACTTTGCTCAAGGACGCAATAGACCTAGTCAGGAAATACAAGGCTTGCCAGATGCATGCCAACATCCCTCACTGCCCACCAGAGTTCCTGACCTCAGTGATAAGTCCTTGGCTATTCCAACAGTGGGGTCTAGATATACTAGGGCCTCTTTCTACTGGTGTAGGACAATGCAAGTTCGCCATTGTAGGGGTGGATTACTTTATCAAATGGGCAGAGGTAGAGCCCTTAACAACCATTACAGAACAAAAAGTTCAAAATTTTACTTGAAAATCCATAATCTGCTGATTTGGGATTTCCAGAGCAATTGTGTCGGATAATGGGAAGCAGTTTAACAACCCGAAGTTCAAAAACTTCTGTGTCGAGCTCAAAATAAAGAATTACTTCTCTGCTCCAGCTCATCCTCAGTCCAATGGACAAGCAGAAGTCACCATCAGGACTATAAAGTTCGCCCTGAAGACCAAGTTGAAAAATTTGAAGGGCAAGTGGGTAGAACACCTCCCAGAAGTACTATGGGCTTATAGGACAACCACTAGGTCGACAACACAAGAGACTCTATTTGTTTTGACTTTCAGTTCTGAGGCAATGGTGCCTGTCGACGTTGGGCTCCCTTCACTTAGAACAAAATTAGAGGGAGGCAGCACCGAACAACATAAAGAACTACNCTATTTGTTTTGGCTTTCAGTTCTGAGGCAATGGTGCCTGTCGACGTTGGGCTCCCTTCACTTAGAACAGAATTAGAGGGAGGCAACACCGAACAACATAAAGAACTACCAAAGGAAAACAGCTAGGTACTACGACAGGAAGGTCAAACATAGGAGTTTCAAGGTTGGAGATCTGGTGCTGAGAAAGCTTCTGCTGGCAAGAAAGGGTCTCACTCATGGAAAACTAGAGGCTAACTGGGAAGGTCCATACATAGTCTCTCGAGTAATTAGACCAGGAAATTATGAGTTACAAATGGGAGAAGGGAAAGTCCTGCCCCATTCCTGGAATGCAGAACATCTTAGGAAATTTTTTTAGTAAGCTTATCCTATATTATGAACCATTGTTAAAAAAATAGCAAATATGTGATTCATCTATCCTTATGAGCACGCAAAAAAAAAAAGAGCCTCAGAGCTCACGATGAACTCATCAGTTCACAAAAAGAGCTTTAGAGCTCACGATCATAAAAAGAGCCTTAAAGCTCACGATGAACTCGTTAGTTCATAGAAAGAGCCTTAGAGCTCATGATGAACTCACCAATTCACAAAAAGAGCTTTAGAACTCACGATCATAAAAAAAGCCTTAGAGCTCACGATGAACTCGTCAGTTCATAGAAAGAGCCCTGGAGCTCACGGAGAACTCATATGTTCATAAAAAGAGCCTTAGAGCTCACGATGAACTCATTAGTTCATAAAAAGAGCCTTAGAGCTCACAACAAACTCATTAGCTCATAAAAAGGGCTTTAGAGCTCACGATGAACTCATTAGTTCATAAAAAGAGTTCACGATGAACTCATCAGTTCATAAAAAGGGCTTTAGAGCTCATGATGAACTCATTAGTTCATAAAAAGAGCCTTAGAGCTCACGATGAACTCATCAATTCACAAAAAGAGCTTTAGAGCTCACAATAAACTCGTCAGTTCATAGAAAGAGCCCTAGAGCTCACGGAGAGCTCACCTGTTCATAAAGAGAGTCCTAAGCTCACGATGAACTTATCGGTTCGTAAGAAGAGCTTAAGAGCTCGGGATGAGCTTATTAATTCATAACAAGAACGATGAACTCATTGGTTCATGGTAAAAACCATAGGGTTCGCGATGAATTCATCAAAAGAGTCATGGAGTTTAGAAACATCAGAGATTACAAAACAAAAGACTTCTTCAAATCACAAATCGTTCAAAATGTGCAACAAATATGGGAAAATTGAGGTTTCCAGAACATCAGCAATTACAAGGGTACAATCAAAGGAAAATTCTTAGTCGTCTCAGTTATCCTCTCCTTCAGACGAAGGTTCTCCTCTTTCAACTCATCCCTTTCCTTCTCAGCTGATGACAGAAGATCCATCAGCTTTTGGCCAGCAATGGAGAACAGAACTTTCCCCAGGCCAGAGTCGAAGGTAGGGGAGGAAGAACCATCCCTCTTGCGCCTCTTCGAAGGAGCTCTAGTTTTTTCGCTNGGCCAGCAGTGGAGAACAGAACTTCCCCCAAGCCAGAGTCGAAGGTAGGGGAGGGAGAACCATCCCTCTTGCGCCTCTTCGAAGGAGCTCTAGTTTCTTCACTTTTATTAGACTCTGAAGAAAAAGAGTCGGGTTCAAGGAAAAAGGAAAAATCTCGTTCAGTCGCAGCAGCACTAAACAAGAACAGATTGCCTGATGTCATGAGCTCAGAAAAGGACATGGGCTCAGCTTGGGTCATTAGTTCTATTCTCATCAATTCAAGCAAGTTCAGGCCAGGAACACCTACACACCAAAAAACAAGATAAGCAGATAACGTCATAAAAATTTGATCCCAAGAGAGAGACCCTCGTCATCCTCACCTGGGTAAGAATAGCTCTTCCAGGACCGAGGGACTCTACACTCCCTAGTGCCCACCTTGGAAGACCTCCACAAGTTATTGGAAGCAAAGAAGAAGCTTTGGGCCCATCTCGAAGGAGGAGAGGGGAGATCAAACACTAAGCGATGTAGCCTGAAGTCTTTCCATCGAAAGCAGACGAAACATGGAACTTCATCCTCTTTAAGGTCAAAATAGTAAAGAAATTCTGCAACCGTAGGAAACTTGCCATTACCTCGCAGATGCCAGAAGAGGAAGAAACTGGTCATGACAGCCCATCTCATGGGTGAAAGACGAGAGGGACACAAGTCGATATAGGCCAAAATAAATCCAATAGAAGGGTGAATGGGAAGACGCGGACCTAACTCCAAAGCTGCTTCAAAGAAGCACGTCTCCCTAGGAGGAAGGTAATTGCAGGGTCATCAAAGATTGGAGCACGTAGAGGTAACTCTAAATCAAGAAAAAATTTCTTCCTTATCCTCTCTAAATCAAAGGACGTCACCACTGAAGGAACAAAGTAGCGAGTATGCCACATCCACTCAACCCCAAAGGAGGTTCGCTCTTGAAACAGAGCAGAAAAGGGGGCAGATATAGTGGATTCAAGCAAAAAAGAAAAGAGAAGAAAATAAAAGGCGTTTAGCCCTCAAGAATAACAAAGGGATACCCGGAGGGAAGTGATAACCAGTACTTATAAAAATCCTTTGAAGACCCCAAATTTTTAGGAAGTTGTTAATTACACGAAACCTTAAGTCGGTGGGTCTCTAGGTTTCCAAATTAAGGAAGCAGGAACCTTTTTGATAGGAAGGCTATGCATCGAAAGTAGACATCAATGAAACCCCGGGATAAAACAAGCAGGCCTCCAAAAAGGAGTCCTGAACATAAAAAAAAAGAGGTCAAAACAAGCCCTTACACGTCGGGAGGTCAACAAGTCAAAAATAAGGAAATCAATGCACCCAAGCAGCTGTATCTAGGCATGCTCTTTCAGGTTGTCACCTTGCCAAGGGGCCATGACCAACCCAGAGCTCGGAACGTCAGCACCAGAGGACAGAACATGGTAGCATGCTCTCCACCTAGCTAGTCTGTTGCGCATGGAAAGGATGAACCCTCACCCGGAGATAAGAGGAAAAGGTTTACTTCTATCCAACATAATAAATTCTGACCTCTAAATCTGCCACATCAAGGTGACAAATTGACCCAAGATCCCATTTGTCTGTCAAGATCAGTTGTGCAGGTCAGCACATGGGAGCCCCCTTAAGGGTAAGACTTCAGGTACTCATTGTCTTATATTCCAAACAGCAAAAAGCTAGACCCCTGTTGTGTACACTGGATTGACCATGCAAACTTCCTAACCATTTGTTCCAAAAGGTCTGAATGACCTCTTTGAAGCAAAGAGGGATAAGAAAGAGAATTGAGAAGGTTACACTTGATAAGAGTTGAGAAGATTGCATTCTAATCTAAGAGGAATTACGCAGTCGAAGTTACATAGTTGCATTTTGGTCTAAAATTGTTACAACCACGAGTTGATAAGTTAAAAAAAAATTTTTGCTTCATATCCTAACTTTGAGGATGAAGTAAGACCAGAGCTCTGGAGGTCAGTTGTTGGAGTTCGGGCAGAAGCAGGTTGAGAAGCTGGAAGCTCAGCTAGGCGCATCAACAGGTATTCCTAACCTTTCTGCTTCAAAGAGATCTAAATGACCCCCTGAAGCAAGGGGGAAAGAATTGAAGAATTTCATATTTGATAGGTGGTAGAATAAAGCAACAAGTTGGAAAACAAATGGAAATGAGAGCTATAAGCTGTAAATTAAACAAAAAATGTTATAATTTTGACATTTTCATTTCAAATTCCGTTTCAAAATATTACAATTCTGAGATAATTAGCCCAAAGCTACAAACAAAAATTTCTCTACATCCCAACATCTTAAGTTTCCGAAGGAAGAGTAGGCGAAGGGCCTAGCAGTGCAGTAGCTAAAGTCTCAGCAGAAAGAACTAAAGAAGTGCTCCCTAGCTTAGCAGGCGACCTTACTGGCAATGAAGTAGTTGAAGTCTCAGGAGGGCCAAGAGCAGGCAAGGAGGCAGGGACCTCAGCTTCGGACGAAGCTCCAACGGCCAGCTCAGCAGGGATGGAAGAAACTGAAGAAAGCTGCAGCCATGGGAGTAGAGGTGTCTAAGGAGGTAGAATCATCTTGAGCTGAAGTCCTAACTAGAGGGATGAATCCTTCAGAGTCTTTGGGCACANAACAGGGATGGAAGAAACTGAAGAAAACTCGGCAGCCATGGGAGTAGAGGTGTCTAAGGAGGCAGAAGCATCTTGAGCTGAAGTCCTAACTAGAGGGATGAACCCTTCAGAGTCTTTGGACACATTTTTAGAAACAGGAGGAGCAGGAGCATCATCCTCTTCTTCATTAGACCCCTCGGCCTCTTCCTCGGGGGGAATTGAAAAGTCAAAGTTTAGTTCAGGGTAAGTCCTTTTAGCTATACCCTGGAAAACAATCCACCATTTTCCCCACCTGGTGAGAACGTCATCCTCTAGCTGGGCAATCNCGGGGGGAATTGAAAAGTCAAAGTTTAGTTCAGGGTAAGTCCTTTTAGCTATACCCTGGAAAACAATCCACCATTTTCCCCACCTGGTGAGAACGTCATCCTCTAGCTGGGCAATCAGCTCATCCTTTNCATGTTCCTGAAGGAAGCCAAAGCATCAAGGAACTTTCGGCTCTCCTCGATCCAGTCATCGATTTTTGACCGGAGGTCTTCCTTAGTCTTGCTGAGCTCCTTTTGTCTGGACTTGGCAAGGGAAGACTACTACTCCACTTGCTCTTGTAACTCCTTTACTTGGACCTTAAGGTCATTATTCTCAAAGGCCAAATTGCAAACTTCACCTCAAAAGCTTTGGAAGCATTGGCCGACCCCTCCAGGGCTTGGATTCGCTTTAACAAGCTACTTTTTTGAATGGCGGTCTGAAGACAAGCATGAAAGATTAGTGTAAAGGGAAGAGCGCAGGACAACCAAAGGAAAAAAAGGAGAATTTGACAAATTAGAATCTCACCGAGGTATAGCTATACAGTGCAGTGGAAACACAGGTTCCCAAGGGTATAGAAGTGGACGCATCAATGTCAGACTCTGGGATAATGGAGGCAATGGCCTCTGCAGCATGCTTCACATTGGTAATAAGAGAATTCTCAGACTTTGAGAAGACCCCTTTGCCTATCATGAGAGGTTAGGAGGTCTCCTTGGTTGATGCAGAAGCAGCACGACCAGGGAAAGTGCGAGCAGTCTCTAGGGCCCTCTCAACTTCAGATGCAAAAGGGGAGGACTGGTCTCGCCAAAGAGCATCTTCAGTGGCAGATCGGGTCCCTTGGGGTAAAGGAAGTCTTAAGGTTGTTGAAGCATATAGGGATGATGGTGGAGCCTTCTGGATAGAGGCAGAGGCAGAGGAAGTACCCATTTTCTGAACCTTAGCTCGAGTAACTAGGCTCCCACCAGAACTGCCCTCAGCCTTGCGCTTGGTACCACCCTTTTTTTTCTTCTTCAATAGCTCTACATTAGCTTGGAGCATCTCAAGGGTAGGCTTCATTGTAGAAGACCCTGGGAGATTTGGCTTGAGCTGGTTAGTCAAAAGGAAAAAGAAAGGGAGGAAAGCAATGAAACCAAATAAGGGAAAAAGCATTACTTTCTACGTCCTCAGGTCGGATAAAGGAAAGTGGGGTTGGAGGAGGGCCAAATC
Source organism: Ilex paraguariensis (assembly GCA_963454935.2). Taxonomy (NCBI): domain Eukaryota; kingdom Viridiplantae; phylum Streptophyta; class Magnoliopsida; order Aquifoliales; family Aquifoliaceae; genus Ilex; species Ilex paraguariensis. The sequence continues at coordinate 1,596,652 of CAUOFW020005613.1, read as the reverse complement.
TCTGCCTTTCTAATTCCCAGGGCTTAAGGAGCTCAGAGTACCTCTTTGGATTACACTTAGTAAACTTCAGTTTCACTCGCTTGTCCTCGGCGCTGAGTTCAGGTGGAATGCCTAAAAAAGAGGGAACACCAAAGATGCAGAGGTCAGGAAAGCAACTCATAAATTTTCAAACCGCAGTTCAGTTAGACAAGAACTCACCTAAGTTATCTGGGGCTGACCAGGCTCTGGAATTCCCAAGAGTGTCTGTTTTATCAACAGGGTTGTATTCCCAGTTGACACCCCCAATAAAAAAGAAATTCTTTTTCCAGCCTTTATGAGAACTCGAGAGGTGTGTGATGATCTGCCTAGACGAGGTTCGCCTAGAAACATATAGAAAGCCCTCAGTTGAGGTAAGCTTGACATTGAAAAGGTCCATAAGCAAAGAAATGGTGGGAGTCCCAAGCCCATGCTTCTTAAAGAACACTAAAAGACCCACTAAAACACCCCAGAAGTTAGGAGAAAGTTGAGCAGGGCAGACATTGAGGTGCTACAGAACATTTTTTATGAAGGGGTGCATAAGGAAACGAAGGTCATTCTCAAAAGCAGCCACAAAAAATAAACTCTTTTGTGCACTTGGGCAATGTATGGGGTGAGTTTATCTGGATACCAGGGCTGAACACCAGGGGGAAAACCAAAACGAGCACTAAGAGCTTCAATGAGAATAGGATCCACCACATTGGGACCCACCAGCTCAGCATGCCTGAAGGTAGCCCTCATACCCGCTATGCTATCAGGAATCCCAACCTCACTCACCTTGTCCTTACCCTTGTCAACACTAGGAGGTATATGAGAGGAAGATAGGGGAGTTCCTTGGAGTCCACCTCGGTATCGACAACCTCAACACTGGGGAAGTTGTCAATCTAATCACCTACATCCCCTAAATCAGAATTTCTCTCGGTAGACCTATCGCCTAGGAGGGAAACAGAGGAGGGAGTTACTCCAGAGGAGACAGACATGATTGGCAAAGAGAAAGGAAAATCAAAAGAATTATAAAAAGGAGGAATACTAACTAAACACCCCCTGATAATCTTAGGGTCAGCACTGTACCTCCCGACAGTAAGAATTCGCACAGTGGAGTTCCAATCCACAAAGCGGGGAAGAGGAGATAGGCAACAATCGTGATTCCAAAAGAAAAAGAATCGTAAAACCCAAAAAAATAATGGCCACCTCGAAGTCGAGGGATCTAGAGTGAGGAAAGGCAAGAGAAAGAGAAAGGGGCAGAAGGAAGCGTACCTAGATAGGGAAGAGAGCAACAAACAGTAGCCAAAGAACAAAATTGGATGAGAGGAATAAAACAGGACTTCGAGTTGAACCCAGAAAGCACAGTCTAGAG
>CAUOFW020005613.1:1579368-1594607 GCA_963454935.2 Ilex paraguariensis | reverse complement strand
AGGTCAGAAAGCAAGGGCTGAATGTCTCTTGAGGCAAGGCAACGGCTGGATAACCATGAGAGGTTCCTAAAGCATTAGGAAGCTATAATCAAGGCACCTAATNTAGCCCAAAGCTACAAACAAAAATTTCTCTACATCCCAACATCTTAAGTTTCTGAATGAAGAGTAGGCGAAGGTCCGAGCAGTGCAGTAGCTGAAGTCTTAGCAAAAGGAACGGAAGAAGGGCTCCCTAGCTCAGCAGGCGACCTTACTGGCAATGAAGCAGTTGAAGTTTCAAGAGGGCCAAGAGCAGGCAAGGAGGCTGGGACCTCAGCTTCTGACGAAGCTCTAATAGCCAGCTCAGCAGGGATGGACTAAGCTGTAGAAAGCTTGGCAGCCATGGGAGTAGAGGTGTCTAAGGAGGCAGAAGCATCTTAAGCTGAAGTCCCAAGTAGAAGGATGAGCCTTTTAGAGTCTTTGGGCACATCTTCAGAATCAGGAGGAGCAGGAGCATCATCCTCTTCTTCATCAGACCCCTCGGCCTCTTCCTCAAGGGGAATTGAAAAGTTAAAGTTCAGTTTAGGGTAAGTCCTTTCAGCTATACCCTGGGAAGCAATCCACCCTTTTGCCCACCTGGTGAGAACGTCGTCCTCTAGCTGAGCAATCAGCTCATCCTTTTTCTGGATGGTAGTGTCTCGCACCTCCAACGCCTCCTTGACAACCTCTAACTCCTCCTTGACAGTATCATTGGCCTCTGCTAGCACCTCGTACTCCCTCTTCACGTTNCTCTAACTCCTCCTTGACAGTATCATTGGCCTCTGCTAACACCTCGTACTCCCTCTTCACGTTCCTGAAAGAAGCCAGAGCATCAAGGGACTTCTGGCTCTCCTTGATCCGGTCATCAGTTTTTGACCGGAGGTCTTCCTTAGTCTTGCTGAGCTCCTCTTGTTTGGATTTGGCAAAGAAAAACTGCTATTCCACTTGTTCTTGCAATTCCTTTACCTGGACCTTAAGGTTATTATTCTCAAAAGCTAGATTGGCACACTTTAGCTCAAAATTTTTGAAAGCATTGGCTGACCCCTCCAGGGCTTCGATTCGCTTTAACAAGCTGCTTATTTGAATGACAATCTGAAGACAAACATGAAAGATTAGTGCAAAGGGAAGAACGCAGGACATCAAAAAAGAAAGAAAGAGAATTTGACAAATTAGAATCTCACCGAGGTACAGCCATACAACGCAGTGGAAATACAGGATCCCAGGGGTACAGAAGTGGCTGCATCAATGTCAGACTCTAGGATAATGGAGGCATGACCTCTGCAGCACGGTTCACATTGGTAATAAAAGAATTCTCAGACTTCGAGAAGACCCCTTTGCCCGTCATGAGAGGTTGGGAGACCTCCTTGGTTGATGCAGAAGCAGCACGACTNACATTGGTAATAAAAGAATTCTCAGACTTCGAGAAGACCCCTTTGCCCGTCATGAGAGGTTGGGAGACCTCCTTGGTTGATGCAGAAGCAGCACGACTAGGAAAAGTGCGAGCAGTATCCAAGACCCTCTCAACTTCAGATGCAGAAGGGGAGGTCTGGTCTCGCCCAAGAGCATCTTCAGTGGCAGGTCGGGTCCCTTGTGGGAAAGGAAGTTCTGAGCTCGGTGAGGCATGCAGTGGGGATGGTGGGGCCTTCTGGATAGAGGCAAAGGCAGAGGAAGTATCTATTTTCTGAACCTTAGCTCGAGTAACTGGGCTCCCACCAGAACTGCCCTAAGCTTTGTGCTTGGTACCACCCTTATTTTTCTTCTTCAATAGCTCTACCTTAGCTTGGAGCATCTCAGGGGTAGGCTTCATTGTAGAAGACCCTGGGAGATTTGACTTGAGTTGGTTAGTCTAAAGGAAAAAATAAAGGGAGAAAAGCAATGAAACCAAATAAGGGAAAGAGTATTACCTTCTACGTCCTCAAGTCGGACAAAGGAAAGTGGGGTTGGAGCTTCTATCACTGTCTCAAGAGGATCAAATCTTTGTCTTCCTAATTCCCAGGGCTTAATGAGCTCAGAGTACCTCTCTGGATTACACTTAACCAACTTCGGCTTCACCCGCTCGTCCTCGGTGCTGAGTTCAGGTCGAATGCCTAAAAAAAAATAATAAATAAATAAAAGAAAAAAAAAGAGGCAACACCAAAGATGCGGAGGTCAGGAAAACAACTCATAAATCTTCATACCATAGTTCAGTCAGGCAAGAACTCCCCTAAGTTATCCAGGGCTATCCAGGCTTTGGGAATCCCAAGAGTGTCTGTTTTGTCAGCAGGGTTGTATTCCCAGTTGACATCCCCAACGAAAAAAAAATTCTTTTTCCAGCCTTTATGAGAACTCGGGAGGTGTGTGATGATCTGCCTAGACGAGGTCCGCTTAGAAATATATAGAAAGCCCTCAGTTGAGGTAAGCTTGACATTGAAGAGGTCCATAAGCAAAGAAATGGTGGGAGTCCCAAGCCCATGCTTCTTAAAGAAAATTAAAAGACCCACTAAAACACCCCAGAAGTTGGGAGAAAGCTGAGCAGGGTAGACATTGAAATGCTGCAGAACATTTTTGATGAAGGGGTGTATAGGAAAACAAAGGTCATTCTCGAAAACGGCCACAAAGAAACAAACTTTTTTGTGCACTTGGGCAACGTATGGGGTGAGTTTATTCGGACATCAGGGCTGAACACTAGGGAAAAAGCCAAAACGAGCACTACGAACTTCCATGAAAATAGGATCCACCCTACTGGGACCCACGAGCTCAGCATGCCTGAAGGCAGCCCCCATACCCGCTGCACTATCAGGAATCCCAACCTCACTCACCTTGCCCTTACCCTTGTCAGCACTAGGAGGTACATGAGAGGAAGATGAGGGGAGTTCCTTGGAGTCCACCTCGGTATCGACAGTTTCAACACCAGGGAAGTTGTCAATCTCATCACCTACATCCCCTAAATCAGAATCTCTCTCGACAGACCTGTCGCCTAGGAGGGAAACTGAGGAGGGAGTTGCTCCAGAGGAGGTAGACATGATTGACAAAAAGAAAGGCAAGTCAAAAGAATTATAAAAAGGAGGAATACTAACTAAACACCTCCTGATAATCCTAGGGTCAGCGCTGTACCTCCCAACAGTAAGAATTTGCACAGTGGAATTCCAATCCACAAAGCGGGGAAGAGGAGATAGGCAACGATCGCGATTCCAAAAGAAAAAGAACTGAAAAACCCAGAAAAATAATGGCCAGCTCGAAATCGAGGGATCCAAGGGAGGAAAGGCAAGTGAAAAAGAAAGGTGCAGAAGGAGGCGTACTTAGACAGGGAAAAGAGCAGCAAACAGCAACCAAAGGACAAAATTGGAGGAGAAAAAGCAGGACACTTCAAGTCGAACCCAGAAAGCACAGTCTTGAGCAGAGAATAAGAGAATCGCCTGGAGGAAAGCCTAGAAGTCGCAGAGAGAAAGAGCCGGAGACGAAGGTGAACAATGTAGAAGATGAATGATGGTTTTGTGCGGTTTTCTTTTAACCGTTTGAGCATTTAAGGCTTGAAAGACATGGGATAAGGTGTGCACGGGAACCAAGGGAGCCATGATTGTTGTAACCGTCAAAAAGCCCCTCCCACGTGCATCTCACATGCAGACTAAGGTCAGTTAGGTGCAGGTCTGGTCCAAGGTGAAAGCAGCTCAGCCCATGCCCAAGCTAGCTTGGGCCAAGGGCTGGGGGGGAGGGGGCAACTGATGATACCTCAAAAAAAATCTCAAGTGCCAGCTCAGGAGATCAGATCAGCCCAGGAGGTTAGACTAGGCAAGTAAAATTCGGAAGAGTAGAGTTGGAGGTCCCCTCGAGATAAGCAATAGCAATGACAACCAAGGCAACAGCTGGATAATCACGAGAGGTTCCTAAAGCGTTAGGAAGCTATAATCAAGGCACTTAATCTTACCCAACCAAGATCTTCTCCTAAAATTAAGGAAAACCCCACGAAGTAAGGGCAAGAATCTCGACCAGGATCCCACTTAGTAGGGAATGACCCTATAAATGCAATGTAACACCTCCTAACATGGGGGGGGGGGAACCCTAGTGGCACAAAGAAGCCATAGCAAACTTGTAATCATCGTGAATGAAACAAAAGGAGCAAGAGTCTTCATTCTAGAGTGGACTAGCCGAGCTCCCGAACTAGTGAACCACTATAATTTTGTTGTCTTAACTTCCAAAGCCTTGGATATTATTGCACCATCTTAGTAACCTAACGTAATCCCAGCTCATCTTTTATAATAATGCGTTAACACCATCAGTTGGTATTGGATTTGGGTTGCTATCCATAATATATGAATTAGATATCTCGTATATGTTCTTCATTAAATATTATTAACTATTAATCTATTTTTTTAATAGAATAGAGAGTTGATTGGAGTTGTCTAAACTATTTTACTCTTTATTTTAAATTTTTATCAAAGATGCTCTATAAAATAAAGAGTATTATTGGAATGCTCTAAGTTAAGCAATTCTGATTGATTTATTTTATATCAGATATGGATTGTATTAATGTTTTTGTGTTAGAACGTATACCGAAGTGAGTTAAAATTCAACTTTATACTAAGATGATGTTTGATAAAACTGAAAATGAAATACTAAAAATTAATTGTTGAATTCTAAGTACTGATTGCTAAAATTTTCAACTCATAAACTATTAGGTATCCACTGAAATTTATGTATTAAATTAAATAAAATTGTTAGACAAATGCAAGGAGTTAAAGTCTAAAAATTATTATTATTATTATAATTTTGCCCTTCTTTTTTACTATCTCATGTCACACCCCATCCCGATCTCTTAAAGATGAGACGCAACTAAGTTTTTGATACATTTGTTTGCATATATATATATATATATATATATATATATATATATAAATCTGGACTAATAAAATATTAACTAATTCCACAGGTGCAACAACACCACCCATCACCTTAGTCATTAAGCATGATGGTAAAACTTGTATCATATATAACACCTATATCAATTATTTGTCTCCCAGGTTATGGACATATACAAAATCCCACACTCACATAGCATACATCACTAAGTATGTTTGTTGAGTCTCTTTACAAATATATATTAGTAACCTGTTATAGCAATCTCTTACTCAATCTATTATACAAACACTCAACCTATACCACTCAACTCATTAAAACTAAATACATAATTAACAGACATACAACCTGAGTAATATCACATTCACTTCACTTAACCACTCTAGATAAACTCAATTTCACTAGACAGTACTCAACCAACTGAACAGTGGACTGATCTGCAATTTTCTCTATAGTACCTGAAAAATATAATTTATAGGGGTGTGAGCTAAGCCACGCGTTTGGTGAGTATACATTTTGTATATGAAATAAAATTGATAGTAATACACATGAGTGGGTAGATACTACGTAGATACACGTATCAAAGAACATTAATTTAATTCCAAAAAATTCACAAGCTACATCACATCCATATTACCCCTCATTAAGTAATCGATCTCGTATGGATCCATGTCTCCTGAACCTCCTAGGAACACTATAGTGCTAACACACCACTGCACACCCAGTGATCAGACATCGACGCTCCTGTCTCAGACAATGCGCTACATTTCACAATACACAATATCATTTAATCACATAACACATAATCCTGGAGAAATGCTATTAAATTCTATTATTACTATCATCTTATAATAGAATTTTTTCACCAAAGGACCTTTGGTCCAATGATACTGCTTACCTTGTCAAAGTTTTGCCTTCTTGAGGTCAAGGGTTCAAGTCCCCATTCCCCCCTCCCCCTCCCCTTCCCAAAAAAAACAAGATAAAAAAAAATAATAGCATTTTCAAAACATATAAAGATATATACCCACCTCAAGTGTACAGATCTCCCTTCGGTGTTTCCGTATCTGCCTCAACACCATTGTCCTACTTATTCCATCTAACACATTTGTAATTACAGTATCAATATGGTTATCACATCTAATAGATAATCATGCACTAATGCATGCAAGATGATTAACCCAAAGTGCTCCGATAACCCCGATTACCACATTGTCCACTCACATACTGGCACATTAGATTTGGGGATTACATTTTCTTCCCAAACCTCTAAAATCACTCATATTAATCACAATTAGGATAAAGTAGGTCAAACACATTAATCAGGGGCTCATTTTTACACGTTTCAACCTCGAATCATACAAATTACACTTTCGACATTTCATACATTTAGCATCGGACATTATATTCATTTGCATTCGAAATTTATATTATCACATCAATCATCATTTAAAAATGCAGCATGTAAATTTTTGGGTTATTTGGATTAAAATTCACACATGTGATAATAACATTTATAAATCAGGGTTTCGACATTATCGACACCCATTTCCAACCTTTATCGCACTTTTCGTTTAAACCAGCCACACTTAAACTCACACACATATTTAATCATGAAAAAAGCCTCTTTATTGAACCCTTTAATTCCTTATTTCACTCCCATAATTCTGGTTCCAACTGAGCTCATGAAAAGCATCTCGAACATCTCAAATGGTCATTTTTCACATTTTTCTTACCCTCAATTTAATATGCATTTGGAACACATGTTTAACAACCCTTACTATGTTTAATATAATTAATTAAACTCACAAAAATGTGTTTTGAAATTAAATAAAATAGGCCATTAATTTAAAACCAAACAGCCCCCCTACACACACACACACACTCTNCATTTGGAACACATGTTTAACAACCCTTACTGTGTTTAATATAATTAATTAAACTCACAAAAATGTGTTTTGAAATTAAATAAAATAGGCCATTAATTTAAAACCAAGTAGCCCCCCTACACACACACACACACACTCCTACCTTCTCTTGCTTCCTTCTTCTTCCCCACCTTCTTCTTGATTTCTCTCACTCTTGGTCTGGCATGGAGTTCCCCAAAGTTCCTCCTTTTTTTCCTTCTTTCTTCTTCCTCTCGGTTTAAGCTAGAATTACCCACTAAGCCTTGATTTCTCTCTCCCTCTCTTCCTCCTTGTTCTCGACTCAAATGGACACACACACACATATTTTTTCTCTCTTTTTGTTTACTCTCCCTCACTCTCAATTCAGACAAGAAACAATACATACACACACATTGAATTATTGTTTAAACACCCACACATTATTACACCTCAAAGTACATACACACATTACTACACCTTAACAAACACACACACGACACACACACACACACAACCACTTTGCTTAAAACATGACTCACCCACTTCATAATTTAACACATGTAAAGATGAATCATGTTAATGGAATAATTACGCTTGCCTCCCCCTAAGTTTTTAAGTGATTTCAAAATCAACCCACTACTATGTTTACACATGAAATTTAAATGAACGGGTCTCACTAATACTTCACTAACGTGGTCCACATACTCGATGTATGCTCACACACATCATGGCTNCTTTCTTCTTCCTCTCGGTTTAAGCTAGAATTACCCACTAAGCCTTGATTTCTCTCTTCCTCCTTGTTCTCGGCTCAAATGGACACACACACATATTTTTTCTCTCTTTTTGTTTACTCTCCCTCACTCTCAGTTCAGACAACAAACAATACATACACACACACTGAATTATTGTTTAAACACCCACACATTATTACACCTCAAAGTACACACACACATTACTACACCTTAACAAACACATACACGACATACACACACACAACCACTTTGCTTAAAACATGACTCACCCACTTCATAATTTAACACATGTAAAGATGAATCATGTTAATGGAATAATTACGATTGCCTCCTCCTAAGTTTTTAAGTGATTTCAAAATCAACCCACTACTATGTTTACACATGAAATTTAAATGAACGGGTCTCACTAATACTTCACTAACGTGGTCCACATACTCGATGTATGCTCACACACATCATGGCTATAAAGGGTTTACTTAAATTAACCCTTTAATAGTTTTACATAATTATAATTTAGCATATATGTAATTATGTTAATATGCATGCAATGCATGATCGGGTCTCACAACTCTCCCCCATTAATAAAAATTTCATCCTCGAAATTACTTACCAGTACTAAATAAATGAAGATATTGAGCCCGCATATTCTCTTCAATCTCCCAAGTTGCTTCCTCTACTGAGTGACTACTCCACAAAACCTTTATCAATGGTATCGTCTTCATACATAATACTTTCTTCTTCCTACCCAAAATTTGAACCGACTGCTCTACATAAGTCAAATCATCAGCTAACTCCATCGATTTTGAAGTCAACACATGTGCTGGGTCAGACAAGTATTATTGTAGCATAAAAATATGGAATACATCATGCAACCTAGACAACTTCATCGGTAACTTCAACCAATATGCAATAGCTCCAATCCGCTCCATAATGTTGTATGGACCAATATACCTGGGAGCCAAATTTCATTTCCTGCCAAATCAAATGACTCATTTCCAAGGTGATATCCATAGGAAACTTGTTCACCCACATCAAATTCCAAGTTATGTCGGCTATTGTCTGCATAACTTTTCTGCCTACTTTGTGCACTCCATAAAATCTCCTATATAACTTTAATATGGTCAGTAGTTATCTATACAATCTCTGGACCCAAAAACTTCTTCTCACTCACTTCACTGTAGCACACTAGGGTCCTATATTTTCTCTCATACAATGTTTCATATGGATTCATCTCAATTGAACTCTGGTAGCTGTTATTATAAGTAAATTCAATCAAAGACAAATAATCATCCCAGTTACCTTTAAGGTCCATGACACAAGCTCTCAACATGTCCTCCACTATCTGAATAATATGCTCTATCTTTCCATCTGTTTGTGGATGAAATGTTGTACTAAACTTCAAAGTAGTGTCCAATGCAGTCTGTAAGCTAGGCCAAAATCTTGAAGTAAAGCGGGGATCCCTGTCAGAGATAATAGATACAATTACACCATGCAGTCTCACAATCTCATCAATGTATAATCTAGCTAGCTCTCGAGAATAAGACATCTTAACAGCTAGAAAATGAGCAAACTTCGTCAACCTATCAACTATCACCCAAATGGCCTCATATCCTCTCTGCGTACAGGGCAAACTACTCATAAAATTCATAGTGATATGCTCCCACTTCTATTCTAGAATCGGTAGAGACTGCAATAACTCGATTGACCTCTAATACTCAGTCTTCACCTGCTAACATACTCAACATCGAGCCACAAACTCAGCCATCTCTCGTTTTAGCTTGGGCCACCAATAATACTTTCTCAGATCACGATACAATTTTGTACTACCTGGATGCATAGGATATGCTGAACTGTGTACTTCTTCCAAAATCTCTCTTTATAACCCTGTATCATTAGGTACATATAATTGAGAACCAAATAACAAAACATCAGCACTATCAACAATAAAATAAGTTTTCACCCATTCTTCAATTTCTCAATCTGGAGATCACACCACTGTGCCTTTTTGATCCTGTCCACCAACATTGGTCTCAAAGTCAGTGTAACAAGTAAAGTTGAAGTCTCTCTTATCCTTAATTGCTCTTTCAAAGATTTTAAATTTACAAATAAACCTCTTCGAATCACTCGCAAACTAGCCAATCTATCTAATGATTTTTTGCTCAAAGCATTTACCACAATATTTGCTTTCCCTGGCTAGTAATAAATAGTGCAGTCGTAATCCTTAAGAAGCTCAATTCAGCGTCGTTGTCTCATGTTCAATTCCTTCTAGGTAAACATATATTTCAAACTCTGGTGATTGGTATAAATCTCACATGTAATCCCATATAGAAAATATCTCCACAATCTTAGTGCAAATACAATAGCTGCAAGCTCCAAATCATAGGTAAGATAATTGCACTCATATGATTTTAACTATCTGGAGGCCTAAGCTACCACTCTACTGTGCTGCATCAACAAACAATCCAAATCTTGATGTGAGACATCACTGTAAACCATGAACTCATCACTACTTGACATAGTAGTCAATACTAGTGTAGTCGTTAATCTGGTCTTCAGCTCTTGAAAACTCTACTTACATCTATCAAATCACTCAAACTTCACACCCTTCTAAGTCAATTGGGTCAGGGGCATAGCTATAATGGAGAAATTTTGTACAAACCTCCAATAGTAACCTATCAATCCCAGAAAACTCTGAATCTCAATCACTGTCTTTGGTCTCTCACAGTTAACTACAATATCAATCTTACCTGGATCAACACATACACCATCACCAGAAACTACATGCCCCCAAAACACAACCCTGTCCAACCAAAACTGATATTTGCTGAATTTGACAAATAATTGTCTATCCCTTAATGTTTGCAGTACCATTCTCAAATACTGCATATACTCTTCTTTACTATGAGAGTATATCAATATATCATCAATAAACACTATCACAAATGAATCAAGATATGACTAAAATATTCGATTCATTAGATCCATAAAAATAGCATGAGTATTAATCACATCAAATGGCATCACCAAAAACTTATAATGTCCATACCTGGTCCAAAAAATAATCTTCGATATATCAATATCCCTTACTTTCAACTGACGATAACCTGATCGAAGATCAATCTTGGAAAACACCCGAGCACCCTGTAGTTGGTCCAAAAAATCATCGATATGCGACAATAGATACTTGTTCCGGATAGTCACTTTATTCAGCTGTCTGTAATCAATGCATAGCCTCATAGTGACATCTTTCTTCTTTACAAATAATACTAGTGCACCCCAAGGAAATACACTAGGCCGTATGAATTCTCGATCTAACAAATTTTATAACTGCACTTTAAGTTTCTTCAATTCAGCTGGAGCCATCCTGTATGGAGTAATAGATATGTGACTTGGTTTGTTTAGATGGGGTGTTCGAGGTCCGTGTGAATGTGTGAAATATATATTGCATGCTATTATTACCCATATGCGATACTATTATTTGTTATAGTGATACAAGGAGGCGGAGGAGTCCTCTGCTCGGGTTGGAGATAGGGAAAAAAGACCCCAGATGGAGAAGGAACCAGGTGATCAGTGGGCCAGACAATAGTGGGAGGCAGCAACAAAATATTTTGAGCAACACACAATGCGAGTGGACATAGTGAAGCCTAGGGGTACATTGTAGGAATAGTTTAAAAAGCTAAATTCACCAATATTCACGAAAACCGCAAGTCCATTGGAAGTAGAGAATTGATTACGGTGCATTGAGAAGATATTCAGGGTGATGGGAGTTGACGAGGAAGATAAATTGTTGTTGGGCACTTTTATGCTAACAGAGGAGGCCCAGTATTGGTGGGAGACCATGGAGAGAGCATTGTTCCCAATGTGTATTGACGAGGACGCCAGTTCAGTTCTTAGAGTTCCCACATGACGACAGTTTACTGATGCTTTCGACTAGAAATATTTTTCCTTGAGTTATTGGTACCAAAAACAAAATGAATTCTTACACCTGTAACAGGAAAATTAGTCAGTGGTAGAGTACGAGGGTAAATTTAATACTTTGTCCAGATTTATGCCTTCTATAGTGGCAGATGAGGGGGAACGATGCAGGGAATTTCAGATGGGGCCATACTACAATATTCGATCCCGTGTTTCGATGCTGGAGTTAACAATATTTTTAAAACTATACAATAAAGCCCTGATTGTGGAAGCTAATCTAAAAGAGATGGAAAGTGTCAATGATTAGGCTAGAAGGGGAAGATATGAGCCAAGTAGACAAGGTTCCAAGGAAAGTTCTTTTAATAAAGCTTGGAAAGGACTATTTTCGAAGGGTACAAGTAAGAAGAGATTAGGAGTTCAATTCCAGAGTTTGAGGACAAGGAGTGAGTGGATCATTTTCATTTACACCAGGTCTAGAGTTGGGAAAGTCTCGGGGGAGTGCAGTTACTTGTTACCGTTGTGGGCATAGTGGGCACATTGTACGAAACTGTCCTATGGGAGGACCAGGACCAGCTTATAACGACATTATTTTTTATGTGGTCAGGCGAGACATATGTAGAGAGATTGTCCGCAGTATTTGACCTAGAGTTCATTGATGGACAGTGCATCTACGGTGTCCTGAGGAGCAACTAGTGACAGAGGTCGAGGACGAGGAGACAGTATTAGAGGTAGCACTGGAGGTAATGGTGCTGGTGGAAGTGAACCAAGCAGACCTGAGGCTGGAGGTCGTGTCTTTGTACTTACCCAGCAGGATACTCAGATGACTCGGATGTGGTCACAAGTATGATATCTATTTTTGGTTAGCAGACACAAGTACTTATAGATTCAAGTGCCACATGTTTATTTATATTACTGTCATTTTTCATACATGTTAATAGACCACCCTACCATGTTAGATTGTGTAGATTGACTATAGCTACTCCCACGGGTGATTATGTGACGGCTAGGGTAGTATATAGGGGATGCCTAGTTCAAGTGGGTAATAGAGAATTACCTGCATATCTATTACCTCTTGAATTCTAGGATTTTGATTTGATTTTGGGGATGGATTAGTTGACGGCATATCATGCCACTATTGATTATTTTCGTAAAGAGGTAGTGTTTAGAATCCCACATGTTCCTTTGTTTCGGTTCTTTGGAGAGCGACGCCCTGAACCAAAGAATTTGATATATGCAATTAAAGCCAGAAAATTACTCAGGAGATGATGTTATGGGTACTTGGCTTATGTGAAAGATACTCAGAGAGGTACTCTTGAATTGAAGAATATTCTTGTGGTTAATGAATTCACTGATGTATTTTCTGAAGAGTTACCATGGTTTCTAGTTGGTCTCACATTTCACCACAACTACATTATTCTTACCACCACCATCCTTACTATCAATTTCTCCATCATTTCACTATCATTACCCTTGATGTTGTCATTACCTTCTCTCACACCATCACCCCCATCACCCATTGTCACCTGAAGCAAACCATTGTTACCACTACTATAGTCGTTGGGGGTAAAATAATAGTGGTTAAACTAATGGTGATGGTGGTAAGGACAAAGTTGATGGCAGTGTTGTTGCGAATGAGAGAGTGGTGGTGGTGGTGGAATATTTAATAATGGTGAAAAGTGAAAATGAAGGATGATAATGGTAATAATTATGGTGATTGTTTGGTTAGCGCTAATAACAAGGGGTGGTAAAGTGGTATGTAGGCATATTAAAAGGAAAAGTGGAGGTGAGTAGGTAGTGAGGTAGGGTGGTGGTGGTGGTGATGGGGGCAAATATGGGAGGTGGTGGCATGGAGGTAGGTTGGTGACAATACTAACGATGGGCGATAATGGTAAGGGTGGCGATAGTTGGGATGGTGGGTATGGTTATAGCTATGGTGGTGTTAGGGAGAAAGGGTGAAAGTAGGTCGTAGTCGTACGGTGACAATGGTAATGGTAGTGTGACAGTGACAGTGACAATGGTAGTAGTCTTGGTGATAATGGTAATGACACGGTGGTGATGTAGGTGGTGGTGACGACAGGATGACAATAGTAGGGTGGCGATTATGGGGTGTCGACAGATATAGTGGAGTGGTGGGGGGCCAAGGTGGGTGGTGGTAATAAGGGGGTAATGGTGGCAGCAATGGTGATGGTAGTAGTAGGTGAGGCGGCGATAGAGGGGTGGTGATAGTGACAGTAGTAATAATAGTGGTGGTGATGGTGATAATAATGGTGGTGATGGCGGTGGCGGCGGCGACGACAGCATGGTGGGTGTTGAAAATTTGGATCATAAAATAAATTCAAATTAAAATATTTGAGGATAAAATTGTCCATTGCGAGAAATTTACGGAATTTTTACTTACTAACATTTTCAATATTAAATGATAAGTAGGTAGGTGACTTATTACTTAAAATTTTAACCTATTTTTAAGAGTTATTTAAAATTTAAGTGATGTTAGTTTTGATTATAAACAAAACATACTTAATTGAAAAAATGCTAAATATTTTTAATTTTTAGGATACTTTGACTCTAGACGTCATCCACAAGCATTTTTTTTAAAATAATGGGTTAGGCATGGCTTGATCCATTTTTTATTTTTATTTTTTTTTTATGTGGCCATAGTTGTTGTGTTTGTGTTGATAAGCACATGGATGTGAAAGTGGGACCATTTTGATTTTTGTTCAAAGAAAGGGACCATAATACTGGCTTGTGGTTCTTTCTTCTTTTCAAAAAGTGCATCACTCCCATGGTGTTGGTCGTTATCAAAAAGGTTGGAAAGACAAGTGCTCGTGTCAAGTGCATATTGACCATTTCATCAATGCCATTTTTTCTTTTTGAATGAAATTTCATGTATGTCTATTTCATTTATTTGGTAAATAATTCTCAATGTGCTATTTTCTTTAATACTGTTTTCTTTGAATTAATTTAAAATTAGTAAATTCCGCAAAATTTTGATGGTAAAAATATATATTTTATATTGTGTGAATTTGTTGATTTCACTAAGTCAAGTTTTGGCCAACATATGTCATTTTTGCGGCTTAGATAGCAACGCTATACTGACCTTATTTGAAGATCTAATCTAGGAATTTAATGATGTGATTTTAATATAATCATTGAATTAGTTGTGAGTTAATGAAGTGCACAACCAATCCAATGATTATACATGATTCAATCTCTAAAGAGATTAGATTCTCAAATTAAGTTCAAATAATATTTTATTTAATTTAATGCTAACACGAGTAACTAAAGCATGAACACTCTAATCGAAAAATCATAAATAGTTTGGTCATACTAAAAAAGAAAGAGATAGTTTAATAGAATTAGAATAATTATCATTCATACCTCTTTTAGATAGGTATATTTTCAATAAGACCCTTTTTATTATTTAAAATATCATTGATATCTCTTCTAATTTATATTTGAACATCATTGATACCCTTTACTGTTAGACCATCATTTCTAACAAAAAAAATTCATCTAAAACACTAAAACTACCCCTACATTAACTCCAACAAACTCTCTACATAAAATTTAATTAATATTTAAGTCGATTAAAATTTATTTTTTTACATATTAAAAATTAAGCTGATTAAACTTTATTTTTCTGCATATTAAAGTTCGATTCGAGCTGATTAAATTTTAATTTTTTACGTATTAAATTTCGAGTCGATTTGAGCTTAACTTGACCTGTTAGCGCCGATTAGAATTCGATTCAAGGCAACTAAAATTTATATTTTTTTACTTATTAAAATTCGTTTCAATTAAAATTCGGCTCAAAGATATGCCTATATAGAGGGGTGTAGAT
>CAUOFW020005613.1:1473977-1571326 GCA_963454935.2 Ilex paraguariensis | reverse complement strand
TAGGAGACCAAAACGAATTAGTGATGTAATTGAAATTCTAATACTTTGAGGTGTTTTGTAATGTTTCGATGCATTTACACAATTTTTTCAGAATATTTAAAGTTGTTTTAAGTGCTTTGATATATTTTGACCAATGTTTTGGAAAAATAATCCGGATTTTTTTTATTCGTTTCCATTCTATTTTTGAAACAGGTCGAAACGTTTTAGTGATTGAAAGTATCGAAACGAAATTTTGATCCTTGCATGCTGTAATTTAAGAAATCTTTGAAATTGTGTCTGGCTGCATGTTTGTTAGTTATATCTGACCTTTTTTACATCAGGTGGAAAATCTGACTCGTAAAGCCCAACTTCAGGAGTTAGAGCTGGAAAGAACTACTAAACAACTAAAGGATGCGATAGCAATTGCACGGGAAGAGACTGCAAAATGCAAAGCAGCGAAAGAAGTGATCAAGTCACTTACTGCCCAAGTAAGAAAATGTCTATAATATGGTTTTAAACCTTGTATGAGATGACTTGATAAGTTATGGGGTTGTCTGCATGTTCTGTGGAATAATTTTAGTCCGGTGTTTCCTAAACAGCATCACATATCAGCCTAATCTGTTTTTCATGTCATTTGAGAAGAGTCCATTTCATTAACAAGTGGGATCTTTTTAAAACACTGAAAGATGAATCTTCTTCATTTTTAATTGTCATTTCATATGTTGATATTGCTTATTCTCAATAATAAATTTGTGCCTCAAATGCTAGGGAACAGGAAGTGAAATCAATGGGAGGTTCAAATGAACATTTATTTAATTAAATGTTTTACTTCAGTATTTATACTTGGCTTCTCAATTTTGAAATTATAACTAAACAGTGAACTACTATTTGGTTGCTTCCTTAAAAGATTGCTTATGATCAATTCAAGGAAGAAAAATTTCCCATCATATGATTTAATTGAGATAGTAAAAGTGATATTAGGGTTAGAGGGAAAGAGAGAAGAAAGAGAGTCAGACAAAGGAGAGTAATCAGTTGTGGAGGCAGTGTTTTTCCACACTCTTATTTATAATAAACTGACATTATGAGCAATTACATTATTTTTCTACACTACTAATAATCTAAAATAAGAATTCTAACACTCTCTTTCAAGTTTTAACATACATCTCAAAGATGCCCCAGCTTGGAACAAAGATTACTAAAGATAAATTGAGCCAATGGTTTGGTTAGGATGTCACTAGTTGATCACTAGATTTGATGTATAGTGTGACAGTCTCCTTTCACATACAGTATGAGTCATGACCCGATATTTAGCCTCTACACACGAACGTGCTACTGCGTTTTGTTTCTTACTCCGCCACATCACAAGGTTGCTACCAATAAATATAGAGTTAGAGTAACCCGAAATAGATCGCCTATCAACACGAATACCTACCTAGTTAGCATCAGAAAAGTCAATAATAGTCATGGATGTTGAAGGACGATATAATAATCCTTAACCTGGTGCTCCTTTTAGATACTAAAGAATACGACATATAGCCTCCCAATGAAGTTCACGAGTAACATGTAGGAGCTAACTAACCACACCAACAACATAGGTAGTGTCAGGATGTATAACTGTAAGATAGATTAATTTACTAACTAACCTTCGATCAATGATCAAAATATCATTTCGGTGTATTGCTTCAGTCACCTAGGAAATGGAAACGTTTCGACGTGTTTCGGAAACGTTTTGACCCGTTTTGGAAATATAATGAAAAAAATAAAAATTTAAGAATTATTTTTCTAAAATATTGATGAAAATATATCAAAATATCTTAAAATACCTTAAAACATTCTAAAACAATTGTGCAAATGCATTGAAATATTATAATACATTTAAAAATATTATAGAATACCTCGAAATATTATAATTTCGATTCCATCACTGTTTCGTTTCGACCTCCTGGGAAACGGAAATGTTTCGGACGTTTTGACCGTTTCGAAACGATATTTTGATCCTTGCTTTCGATAGTGCTCTACTTCATCAAAAATTTCACCACTCTCTGAATCTATTCAGACAATCTAATACATACTCCCGTTGACACAAATTGATACCTTCTTTTGACCGAGCAACCTATCCCAAGAAAATACTAAAGAAGTCCTAGGTGTTTGACATGAAATTGTTTCCTCAAATGAATCTTGAAATGAGCAATACAAGTTGAGTCATTCCCACTAACGGTAGTATCATTAACATATACAATAAGAATAATAATACATGTGGAAGAATGATGAATAAATATTGAATACTCTAAGTTGGAGTGCTGAAAACCATACTGAAGTACAACAGTATTGAACTTATCAAACTAAGCACGTGGTGATTGTTTCGGGCTGTATAGTGCTTTCTTAAGATGACACTAATTTTTTCTTACCAAATGCAACATAACCTGGAGGTGGTACCATATATACCTTCTTCCATAAGTCTCCACATAAAAAGGCATTCTTGAGTCTAGTTGATATAAAGGTCAATCACAATTAATTGTAACAGAAAGAAGAACTCTAACAAAGTTAAGACAAGCAATAGGGGTAAGTCTCACAGAAACCCACACCATATGTCTGGATGTATCTTTTGGCAAACAAGCGTGTACTACTTCGTTGTGAAGACATTATTTTCTTGAGGTCAAGGGTTCAAGTCCCTCTTCTTTCTATCCCTCTCCCTCCCAAAAAATAAAAAAAAAAAAAAAATAGTTCAACTAAACTATCAAGATGATATTTCACTGGGTAGACCCAACAAAAGCTAACAACAATTGACAGGCTGCTTACTAGAAGGTATAGTAGTAAGATCCCATGTCCGATTCTCATGAAGGACTTTCATTTCTTTATCCATAGTCAGTTGCCAACTAGGAGATGTTAGTGCATGTTTCAAGGAGTTGGGAACAAACACAGATGACAAAGTTGATTGAAAACAACGAGAGGATGAAGAAAGTCGATGCAAAGAAATAAAATTAGAAATGAGATGCCTAGTACAATTATGAGTACCTTTCTTAATGCAATAGGTAAATCAGAAGATGATAAAGTAGCTTACGGCTCAGACGATAAGACCTCGATAGAATCTTGCGATGGCTGTGGAGTTGGAGTATATGGAACAACATTTCTGTCCTTAGAGCGATGACAGATCTGCAAGGAAAGGCTAAGAATTGGGGAAGAAGAGACAGAGTCTGGGACAACACGTAAATACTAAATTTGGGGAAAAGGCATGTCCGGGCGCAAAGAAGAAGGAAGATGACTCAAAAAAAAGTAACATCAACACTGACATAGTATTGACGAGTGACAAAGATTATAACAATGATAACCTTTTTAAGTATGAGAATATCCAAAAAAAATGCACTTAACCGAGCGATATGAAAGTTTATCCTGACATAAACGAAAAAGGTGAACAAATGTAATACAACCAAAGACACGAGGAATGAGACCAAATGACTGTGTATTAGGATAGAGCAATGAGAAAGGAGATTTGTTGTCCAAAATAGACGAAGACATGCAATTAATCAGATAAACTGAAATAAGAACAACATCAACCTAATATCGTTTTGGCACATAAATGTTAAACATTAAAGTGCAGGTATCATCTAACAAATGACGATGTTTACGTGTAGCAACACTATTTTGTTTGAAGGAATGCTAACAAGTGGTTTGATGGATAATGCCTCGGTCAACACAAAAGATTTTCATAAACGATTCAATATTCTCAAGGGCATTGTCAGACCAAAGAATTTTGATACATATATCAAACTAAACTAGAATTCCATTATAAAAGGTGGTAAATACCTTAGGCAATTTAGATCATTCTTTCATAAAAAAATAACCAAGCCATACGGGAGAAATCATCTACAAAGATTACAAAATATTGAAAATTAGAAATACTTCTGACTCGTGCTGGACCCCAAATGTCTTTATGAACTACATAAAAAAGGACTAGATTGACGACTTGAAGAGTTATGAGGAAAAAACTACGGTGATGCTTGTGTAATTGACAAGTTTTGCATTCTAACACAGAAGAAGGACTCAAACCAGGAATGACTTGGCGCAATTTCTGCAATGAAGGATAACCTTGTCGAAAATGCCACCGGAGAGGAGACACAATAGCATTTAAGGTAGGAAAGGAACTTTTGCGATTCAAGTAACCAAGAATGGGGCCAATGGACTACAAACAATCTTCAATCACACAAACAACCAAGAATGGAGCCAAAAAAAAGGGCTAGAGATGCTCAAATCACAGACAAAATGCCTAAAGCACCCAAATCGCCGTCAATATCATAGCCATAAACCAACTTGGGAAGCAAAATCACAACACAACACACCAATAAGGTTCAACCACAACACAGGAAGTAGAAACAATCACAAACACTAGTAGCTGAAGTGTGTGAATCCTGTCCAGACCAAAACAACAGGAAGTCGGCACTCCTTAGGCACAAAAACATGTCCAAAACCATCATATACAACTGGGCATCTCAGGTAGCCCCTCCCAAGACCTAATCGGCACCCACAGTTGCAGATACAAGCCAAAATCTAGCCAAAAAATCCCAAAAACAATATATCTGGAAATTAAACCGTCGATATCCAATCCACGACAACACCCATAACAACACATGAACCAATCACACAACCAGGCCTCAAGAAAACACAACACAAAGGTCAAGAAACAACAAAGAAAAATGTTGGATGAACATATGGAACAACCAAGGTTGTTGGATGAATAAATTTGGAACAAATCTAACTGAATACTATTGCCAACCAATAGATCTGGAATGAATCTAACAGAACAGGAGAAAAACAGTGCTTCCAACCCAAAAACGAAGAAACCTGGAGCATATTAACCAAGATCGAAGAGATCTGGAATAAGTCGAACCCAGGCGTAGGTCACCATAGTGCTGTCGTTACTTCATTTGCTCAAAAACACCAATACACCAGCCAAACAAGGCTGGGCAACTTAGAAAAACTCCCTCTTAGTCCAAATCGACACCAATAGAGGTAGATTCAAGCAACAGATCAGTTAAAAAAGGGCAAAATCAGTAGATCTAGAAAACCAACCCCTATTTTCCCAAAAAGATTCAAAAATAGAAAACTCTATGTAGATGGCTTCAAAAAATTATCAAAAAATCATTATACTTCCGAGGGCAACGAGTCGACCATGAAGGTATTTTTCTGTCACTGGAAAGTATTGATGTCAACATTCCGGCGCTGACGTTAGAAACGACTGGCGGTTGACTTTTTTTTTTGTGTGTGTGTGTGTTGTGTTTTTAGGGGCCTTTGCCTAAAAAACTTGTTTTGATACCAAGTTGATATATTAAAAGTGATATTAGGGTTAGAGAGAAGGAGAGAAGAAAGACAGACTNTTAGAAACGACTGGCGGTTGACATTTTTTTTTTTTTGTGTGTGTGTGTTGTTTTTAGGGGCCTTTGCCTAAAAAACTTGTTTTGATACCAAGTTGATATACTAAAAGTGATATTAGGGTTAGAGAGAAGGAGAGAAGAAAGACAGACTGACAAAAGAGAATAATCAGTTTTGTATCAATGCAGCCCTACACTCTTATTTATAATAAATTGACATTACGAGGTATTACATTATTATCGTACACTACTAATAATCTAAAATAAGACTCTAACATGGTTGAATGAAGCTTGTCTGTGGCTATTAAGCCATTAGTCTCAGATGGCAGGTTGCTAGTGTGAACTTTAATTATCTTTTAAAGCTGATAAAAATCACGTTCTCTTGAACCATACTGGGTTTAAATAACCTTTACACAAGTAGCGGTAATGCGGATCATTGAAGGGAGGAAATTCTGTTTGCAACTTGGTAATAAAATAGACCAAATGGAGAATATGCCCTTTAAATTTAAAGTCGTGTAATGCATGGCTTTAAAGGACAAGTTCACTTGGCCTCTTGTACTCTAGAAGGTGAGTTTTGGAGATTTGTAAAGGAAAAGTCTTGAATGTCCTGTGTGCCAGTAAATTTCGTGAGCAAATTACATATTTTCTAGTAGGTGGATTTACAGTTTACTCCTCATGATCTTCTTGTTCAACTTGTTTGATGGTTACCGCAGTGAAATGTGTCAACATTTGTACTATACTTCCATGGAATTATACTTGGCCCCCTTGCCTTCAATATGTTGTCTACAGAGGTAACAGCAAAGTATGAATGTGATGTTGATTAGGGTCTCTGAAAAACTCTTCAAAGGGTGCTTTTGAAGTTTAAGTATGATATAGGGAGGTTTGAGCTTCTCTGGGTTGGTTTGGTGGAGTTTTAGGAAAGGAAAAGAAGAGATTTATGGCTTTATAGGGTTCATTCAGGGCTGTGGATAGGGGTAGCAATTTGTTTCATTACATGTCAGAGGGTAGGTATTCCAAAGAATGGGTCAACTTGAACATGACACAATTCAAAGGTAACATGACAATAGTTGTGTAACCTGTTTATTAAGTAGATCTGGTTAGGTAGGTTCCGTGGGTTAAACAGGTTGCAGGGTCATATTTTTAGTTGAAATGTATCCCCAAGTGTTGTGGCCCAGTCTCCACAGGCATAAAGAAATTAGAGAATGGTCTGTTGAACAAGGCTCTAATGTTTGGATATAAATAATAATATTTATGTAAGAAATTTGAAGTTTGATAAAACTATTTAGGCCTTAACGGACTGTTTGCTTCTATTAATTTTTTTTTTATCAGGTTCTGTTGATTTACGTGAATTTGTCATTCTTGTTTGATCAAAACAAGGGCAGTTATAGTTATAATATTTAATGAGTATAGGTCCACATATTTGGACATCTTGAACTAATATTTGTGGAGTCACTCTTACATTTGGTTTTGTTTGTTTGGGAAAGTGAAGAGAGATCCAGTTGACAGAGGTATGGGGTTCAAATCTCATCCCCATGGGATGAAGGTGTTGCAGGCTACTTTATCGTTTCCAGAAAATAAAATAAACAAAAGCTATTCTACACCGTAGTCATGAACAGCTATTGACCACATTGATGCTTAATCCAGTTTACTATGACTCAATATTCAGACTTTCATTCATGTGCCAGTCTTGCATTGTTTTTCTTCTGGGGCATGTTGCACTATTCTAGCTGTTCCTTGATTTCCTTTGGCATTGGCCTTATGTTAGAGAAAACCATGACTGATAACTGACATCAGTTTTGTATTCACCTTGCTTTTGTTGGCATTCCGTGCTGATGATAAAATATTATGGGTTGTATGGAAATAGCTGAAGGACATGGCTGAAAGGCTGCCCGTGGGCACAGCTCGAAATGGCAAATTTCCTTCCTTCACTTCCTTTGGCTCCAATCCTGCTACCATGGATGTTTCAAATGCTTCTATTGACCTAGTGAATGGTCAAACTATGCGCCAAGAACTGGATTCAAATGGATCAAATGGCCAATTACTTTCTAATGGGTCAAGCACTGCTAGTAAAGGCAGTTCAGGTCACAGCAGAGCAGGACATTCAGATGGAACAGCAAGAAGTGGAAGCCGAATGAAAGAAGGTGATCCTCGGAATGACAATGAATGGGTTGAGCAAGATGAGGCCGGCGTTTATATTACACTCACATCCTTACCTGGAGGTGTGAAGGACCTTAAGCGTGTTCGCTTCAGGTATGTGTATATCTGGTTTTGGCTGATCTTTTTTGGATGATTATCGTATGTCTTACAAATCCTACTTTTTGGGCCGAATTTGGACAATGGTATAACAGCTGCACGAATGCAGGCTACAATTTTTTTGTTTGTTTCTAGTTATATCAAGTACGATTTCGTTATGGATTAAACACATGCATTAATGTATGGATGCAGTCGCAAGCGCTTTAGTGAGAAACAAGCAGAACAATGGTGGGCGGAGAATCGGGCAAGAGTATACGAACAATACAACGTGCGCATGGTTGACAAGTCAAGCATTGGTGTAGGGAGTGAGGATTTGGCGCATTGACATTGTTGGAACATCTTATGTAAATGTTCTATTTTTTTTTCATACACTCGTGCTTCAGCACTGGGAAAGTGATATTTTGATCAGTTAGGTCTGGCTTTCATCATATTAAGCATTGGAAGTGAGGGGGTGCCGTAAGAGGGGAGAGAGAGAGAGTAGAGATTTCTTTTCCTTTGGCTTTGTCACCTAATTTTGCTCTTTCATTTTTTTCACTTAAAACACGTATGGTGTGGAGGTTGAGAGGTGGGAAATGTAAATTCTTGGAGATGTGCTTGCTCCTGTTGAAAGCAACAGCTTTGTAAATTTCCATAAGCGAATGCATTTTCAGAAGTTTCCTTCTTTCTCTTTGCCCTTTCTGTCTTGGTTTCCATTTCTCAGATTAATAGGTGACGTTACTGTTCTTACTCCCACCAAGTGTCATTTCCAACTTTGTTTAATATTTTTTTTTACCATAGGATCTTTAGGTTTATGTCGATTATTTCTTTGAATTCAGCGGTTAGCCATTGTGGCTTGAGCTGTGATTTGTTCCCTTGGATTCCAAACAAAGACCACCCTTCTCCCTACCCTGGAACACCCTGCAGTCCGACGAGACCATCAACACCCTAGAGAAGTATCTCCCCTTCAGGAGCTTCAGCCTCAGCCTCATTAAGGGTTCCACACTGTATTCCGACTAGACCATCGACACCCTAGACCTAGAGAAGTATCTCTCCCCTTCAGGAGCTTGAGCGTCTTAAAAGGGGCCCCAAAAGGTTTTCTTAGAAAGAGGAAGACCAGAAGACTGCCAAAATAACCAAGTTTTAAGAGCCAAAACAAGAAAAAACAAGGAAGGTAGATCACAAGCAAAACTTACTTTTTTTCCCTCCGCCGTCAACATCCTAAACTCATGTTATAAGGTTTTGGGTGAAGTCCCACAATGAACACAACCCTCGTGTTTAGTTGTCATCATTAAATTTGGAACCCTAAGGGAAGAAGTTAAGCAAACAAAGATCTTCTATGAGCATCTCCAAGAGAGGAGTTACAGTATACAAAAATTTTAAAATTTAGTTATTTTACCCTAAAATTTCACTCCAGAATAACATCTCCAAAGTATGTAAAATGACATTTTGTTACAGTGACACTCTAAATAACATGTATAAATACTTTATAATATTTTTTTTCTCTCCTCCTTTCCTTTCCTTCATTCTCTCTCTTTCTTCCTTTCACTACTCCCAAAGAAAAATAATACAAAAAAATTGAGAAATAATATTTAAAGGAAGTAGNATTTTTTTTTTATCAGGTTCTGTTGATTTACGTGAATTTGTCATTCTTGTTTGATCAAAACAAGGGCAGTTATAGTTATAATATTTAATGAGTATAGGTCCACATATTTGGACATCTTGAACTAATATTTGTGGAGTCACTCTTACATTTGGTTTTGTTTGTTTGGGAAAGTGAAGAGAGATCCAGTTGACAGAGGTATGGGGTTCAAATCTCATCNGATTCTAATTTAGATATCTTCTTTTGTTCTTTATTTAACATCTCAGATCGGTTCAACCAGGGAACGTGTACTCCCTCTAGTGCTTTAAAAATTTCTTAATGAGTGCAAGTAATGCACATTATTTTATCGGTATATATATTTTAATGCTTAAACAAGGATTCAAAATACTTTAGTGTGATATGTTAAAGTGAAAATTGGGGTTGAGTCCTTCTGGATGGTTTTATAATGGGTTGAGTATGTCAAGGAAACTTATTTGGTGATAAGTCTGGTTTTTATTACTAATAAGTATTTAAGTCCACTATTTTTTTAAATTTCAAAAATACCCTTAACAGTGTTATTCTGCTTAATTATAGAAACCTTAAAAATCTTGAAAATAGTTATAAATTAATTTCTTAAATTAAAAAGTATTATCTTTTAATTCACTCCTAAACTGAAATTGAAATTTATATTCTCTCTCTTTCTCTCTCTCGTTAGAATAAGATCATCACTCCAATACAATATATCTTTTCCTTAAATATCATTTCTTCCTCCATAGCATCAAAATCAGTAGAATTTAGAATATTATCAACAACTATCATATCTTCTATTGCGTTCTGGTCATCATGAACTTCTATGTCGTTGAATTTCAGAAAAAGAAAAAAAGGTTGAAAAACTTGTTCAATGTGTTATTAGTTTAATTCCCAATTTTATTTTTATACTTTTGATAGATAATCCCAAATTTTTTAATGTTTTATGTTATTACGTTTTTTGTTGACCATGTTACTATTTTTTTTCATGTTATTATTTTTTATTGAAAATATTATTACTTTTTTAGTGTTATTTTTTTGGAGGCTTCTTCCTCTGGTTATGAGTTTAAATACTATTATTTTTATTTTTAATTTTGTTTAATGTTTCATATTGCTATTTTTCTTTTGTTAAACATGTTACTATTTTTGTTAAGCATATTACTATTTTTGTTGAACTTGTTACTATTGTTATTTTTTATAAATATTAATATTGAATGTTACTATTTTTTTATGTTTAAATGTTACTATTTTTTTGCGTTTAAATGTTACTATTTTTTGTGTTTAAATGATATTTTTTTTTTTTGTATTTGAATGTTACTATTTTTTATTTTTAATGTTACTATATATATAATCCTAACCTATATATGGATATAGATAGATATGAGAGAGAAATTTTTTTAATGTTAGTCAAACTCTTAAAATTTAAGAGTTTTTAATTTTTAATTTTATTTCACTTCTAAAGGGAAGGAATAATCTGATAAAATTGACAAAAAATGAACTTCATAACAAATAAGTTTTCTTGGCATAAATCCATATAGAAGGACCGACCTCAAAATTTTTCTAAGTTAAATTGGGGTTGAACCCAATGTTTAGTAATTCAGCCCAAATTTAGATTGGATCCATGAGCCTGAAGTCTCAACCTTTTTGGGCTGGGTTCATGTTAGCCTGCTCAAGTTACACCTTTACAAAATAGATTTGAGACCATTTAAATTAGAGATATTTAGAGGTCGATCCCCTTATATAGCCTTATTTGGAGATAAATTCGTCAAGCAAACTTATTTGATTTTAAGTCCGTTTTTTGTTAATTTTACTATTGTAACACTTTTATGTGAAAAATGTTATAAACGACATTTATGGACACAATAATTAACAATATACATCTCATTCATAATCGCTTTCAAATCCGGCTACAATCTTCCAAGCCACAATGTTTCCTTATTCAAAAAACAAGAAATCGAAATTTACAAAAAACCGTTCATATTTAAATTTCAAACTCATTACATTCCATAAAATACAATTTTAATTTACTATTCCAGTTTACTTTGGACTTCATCTCCAAAATATTAATATTTAAAAAATAACAATAGTAACATACTCAACAAAGACAGCGAAATGATCATAAAAAAAATAATAACATGCTCACAAAAAAATAGTAACATGGTAAAAAAGTAATAACAATTATAAATTTAATTTTGTCAAAGTGTGCATTAACCTTGTAACCAAGGTTCAAGAGAACTCATATATTAGTACTAAATTCAAGTGTTATAGATTTCAATTTTGTTGATTTTTTTGTTGCGTAAGACAATCGAGTATTTCTTGATTGTGTTACTGTGAAAAAAGTTCATGTTATTGTACGTGAATAAAAAAAATGGAGTTTAGAGTTTCGATATCTTGATGTTTATAATTGGTGTTGAGTGTCGTAATTCAACTGTCGATTGTGTGTTACTACTCGTCATTTTATAAATTTTTATTTTGTGGATCGTATTTTCACTAAAATCATTCAAAAATTGATGTTACTGTAAAAAAACTATTGTCTTGTAGTTTGTAAAATTAGATGTGTTACTGAGCACAAAACTTTAATGCTACTATGAATATTAAAATGTATGTTACATAATATACGTCTCAAGATTTGTAATTGTATGTTAAAATTCACTATAGTAACATTAATGTCAGTATAGTAACACAATCCTAATTGTAACTTCAATCATATAGTAACATGAATGTTACTATATATTAAATCATATGCATTGTTCAACCTCCCTATATTATGCATTACTGTTGTTAGAAAAAATTTGTTATCTGATTTTTGACNTAAATCATATGCATTGTTCAATCTCCCTATATTATGCATTACTGTTGTTAGAAAAAATTTGTTATCTGATTTTGATTTAATAGATCAACAATTTATTCGTACATTAAACTTCTTATATATAACTAACAAAATATATAACTTCCATATAAAATTTCAGTTAATTATCATAATATTTAATAAACGGTTTTCATATATAACTTAATCAAGAGTTTTCATATATACTTCAATGTTCTAACCTATGTGACTTTCTATAAATGTATAAAACTAATACCGTTAGGGGTAATTTTGAGATTTAAAAAATAAGTGACTTAAGTATCTACATATAAGTTTAAACATGAACTTACCCCAAATAAATTTCATTCTAGAACTCAAGTCATTATAAATCCATCTACGAGGACTCGCACTCAATTTTTACTTTAAATTATGTGCAAATTAATTTTTTGTACCAAGCTTTCGCTATTTCCTTGGGTCTTAAAAGAGCCAAACCCTTAAGAACCTAATCATTGATATTTGGGTAAGACTTTTTTAACAAGAATATCATTTCCCAATTTGTTAATGAGGTAGGACACATTGTTTTATATAAATATAAATAATGAAGTACTTTGTACAACTAGATTGTAGTACAAAGTACAAGAAGTTCTAGAGCAGATCTAGCACAATCACTCGTTCTGTAACAAAGAGAGAGTAGTACGAAATACAAGCATTAGTGTTACTATTATCACTCGTTCTATAACAAAGAGAGAGTAGTACGAAGTACAAGCAATAGTGTTACTATTAACACAAGGTCTTAATATTGTCGACTGTCAAGTGTGTGTGTGAGAGAGAGAGAGATAGAGTTGGCAGCAGAAGTTGAAGCTCTGNTAACAAAGAGAGAGTAGTACGAAATACAAGCATTAGTGTTACTATTATCACTCGTTCTATAACAAAGAGAGAGTAGTACGAAGTACAAGCAATAGTGTTACTATTAACACAAGGTCTTAATATTGTCGACTGTCAAGTGTGTGTGTGTGTGTGTATGTGAGAGAGAGAGAGAGAGAGAGAGAGAGTTGGCAGTAGAAGTTGAAGCTCTGGGAGGACTTAGGTGCGGAAGATGATGACAGAGTGTTGATGTCATTTGGTATCAGAAAAATTGCAAATTGATCAAACACACTATCATCGTCTTCAGCGCCCATGTCCTACAATAGCTCACCGTTTGTGATTGCGTTTTTTCTTTTTTTTTTTCCAAATCCTTCATTTTTACAGGATTCTTGTAACAGGAACAAGAATGCTACATGATTCTTGTTTTTTCTTGATTTTGCTCCTTTCTAGATGTGTGTTAACGTTGTTTCATCAACATATAAGTGGTTGGTGGTTTAGTTCAGACTCCAGAGAGAATAAATCTTCTTAAATTTCTGATTGTGTGGTGTAGGGTCAGGGACGGATTTACAGCGGGGCATTGGGGGTGGGGACAACTAGAGTGCATTAACACTATTCATGCCATAATAGAAAGATTTGGTTCAATCATNCAGGGACGGATTTACAGCGGGGCATTGGGGGTGGGGACAACTAGAGTGCATTAACACCAATCATGCCATAATAGAAAGATTTGGTTCAATCATTGACGCAGTGGTAAACGGAGATACCACAAAACTTGTTCACCTCGACGAGACAACACCAATTTCAAGTATTTTTTACCATTTTTGGAAATCAATGGCTCTTAGGCTAAGATTTTGAAGAGTTTACTTGGGATATTATGGAAGACTGACTTTATTGCTTACTCTTCAAGAGATGGGGTTATGTTTGAACGCCGTTTGAACAGTCTTTTGATGATGTGTATCAACATTGGCTAGTGGCTAGTTGTTTGAAACAAACTCAAATAAAATAATTACAAATTCTTGTTCTACCTCAATCACCCAAAGGCAATTCTATCTTCAGGACACCCCATTCAGCAGGGGCAGAGTAGGGTAGGGTAGTCAATAGCGGTTCTTAGTGGAGTAGTCCTTGGGAGCTGTAACTGGACCACGACCTTCCTTGCACCGNGAAACTCAAATAAAATAATTACAAATTCTTGTTCTACCTCAATCACCCAAAGGCAATTCTATCTTCAGGACACCCCATTCAGCAGGGGCAGAGTAGGGTAGGGTAGTCAGTAGCGGTTCTTAGTGGAGTAGTCCTTGGGAGCTGTAACTGGACCACGACCTTCCTTGCACCGCGGGACACAGTATCAATAATGTCAATGAGCTCTTGTTTATCCTTGAGAATCCACTTGATCTTCTTGTTGTTTCTTGTGCCAAGATCAATCATCATGTGCTTGTTCCTGAAGAAGAACATGACTGTGGATGAGTCATAGAATTCATACATAGTGTTGAAGTCAGGCACCNTAATGTCAATGAGCTCTTGTTTATCCTTGAGAATCCACTTGATCTTCTTGTTGTTTCTTATGCCAAGATCAATCATCATGTGCTTGTTCCTGAAGAAGAACATGACTGTGGATGGGTCATAGAATTCATACATAGTGTTGAAGTCAGGCACCTCTATGCGTGCTAGATCTTGCATANAGGAAGGTTCCTGGAACAAAGAAAGTCAAGTTAGAAGGACGCCGGAGTATTTTTCGGCATATCCCCTCCGACGATCAAGTCAATTTTTGAGAGAGAGGAAGAAGAAAACACTGAGTATATTTTGTAGCAAAAGTTTCACCTCCCGTTCTTGCCTTTAGTGAGGAGTATTTATACCTCAAATACTCATGATTGTTGTCAGTGTGGTCAGTAGATGATCATTAGATACAGGCAATGTGCGCACTGATTCCTATGAGGAATGTCTTCTCTTTTAACTGCTCGGGACCCCGAACAATCAAGTCTGTGTCATCGGTCTGCCGACGGTTCAATGAGCTCCTCTCGGGGAGGATGCAATAAATGTCCAGCCTTAGAGACATTTATTGCCTTTCACTTCTGAGCCTTACCGCATTGAATGTAGTCTCATCAAANTATATTTTATCATTATATTTTTATATGAAATTAATATATACATAATATATTAATATATCAAAAGATATATAGATAAATAAGATTCATATCAACACAAATAATTAATTTTTTATCCACTTTTCTTCCGATTTTGGAGAGATTGATTTTGATGAATTGGAAGAAAAGTTAATCCATCTAATTTTTCACCCTTCATATTTTTTTTCTTACCAAACATGATGTTTTATTTATTATTATAATTTTTCATTCTTCCATTTTTTTATCATACCAAATGGAGTATAATGCTCATCCTCTTCTACCATAATTTTCTTCCGCTTCACATTCCTCTTCCCAAATTGTCAAGCTCCATCCACAATGAACATAGCCTACCTTGTAAAATTCAAGATAGTTATTGTTAGGGGTAGAAATCACGTGTTCGGATCTCATCCCTGAACACCAAGGATTCTGGCTGGCCTTTACCCTTTTCTAAGGTAATACAGTAGTCTTTACCTCTATCTTACATCGGGTAGGAGTTGTCTCCCCCCTGCCATATAAGTGAACACTTTCTATGGAGGAGGTACCCACTAGGCACCTGATCAGGTCGCTAATGAGAACCTCCTCCATAGGAAGTGTTCACTTATATGACAGTGGGAGAGACGACTCCTACCCGAGTAGGAGTGAAAACTTGAAAACTTGAAGTGATTCCTTCCCCTAGGATGTTCAAAAGTAAGGATGGGTCTGCTAGCTTTGAGACTCCGGTGAAAGATCGGACAGTAGATACCATAAGGAAAGAGATCTCCAACGAGATTTCAGGCAAGGGCTCTCTGAAGAAGTTCGAAATGGCGAAATGAGAGAGGGACAAACACCCAATACGTTACGTATTGACACGTATCACTTTGTCGGATATGGGGTACATCGGTCCCTACATGTACCCGTCCAGGTTGACATTTTCTGCTCCTGCAGAGGCTATTGATGTACAGGTCACTAGCCTAGGCTGGGCTAGGTTAGCCATCATGACCTCATCTTTCACAATTGGTGTCAGAAGGTACGAGAAGACAGAAGACACAACCAATGGGGAATGGGCGCGTGACATATTGTGTCAGATCAGAGACAAAAAGTCCGAGATGCCCTTGCTGACACACGACTTGGGAAAACAAACATTTAGTGCACCATTCCCTTGATGAGACATCATTTAATGCAGGAAGACTCGAAAGTGAAAGGTAATAAATGTCCCTATGACTGGATATTTATTACATCTTTGCCGAGAAAAGCTCATTAAACATTCGGCAAGCCGATGACGAAACATTGGTTGCTCGAGGTCCCGAGCAGTTAAGAGAGAAGACATTCCTCATAGAAATCAGTGCACACGTTGTCCGTATCTAATGATCACCTACTGACCACATTGACATCAATCATGAGTTTTTGAGGTATAAGTACTCCTCATAAAAGGCAAGACGGTATGCAACAAAAAACTTTTTCTCAAAAAAATACACAGTGTTTTCTCCTTCCCATCTCTCAAAGAACTGACTTGATCGTCGGAGGGGGTACACCGAAAAACACTCCAACGCCCTCCTAACTCATTTTTCTCTGTTCCAGGAACCTCCCTCAGCCTTTTTGGATCGCTCCGTTGATCCACAAAAGTCACCCATTACCGTTCCAGGCCACCACCGANGTCTATCTTTTCATCTTCTGCCATCATGGTAATTAACTCTGATGTTTCGTTTGATAAGAAAAATGAAAAGTAAGAAAGATGAAAAACAGGAGGAATACATATTCTATTTTTCAAAAAAGAAAAGTAAGAATGCTACACTTTCCTTTCTTGTGTTTAGTAGGATGGATGAAAAATAAAAATAATTAAATTTTTTTTTGTTCTTATTAAGATTAAGGGTAACAATTGAGTTGTGTCGTGTCNAACCTCACAGTCTGTTCCAAGCAGCAAGGTTGACCATTCGATTGACTGACTCGAGTTCACCACTGAAGAGATCTATTCTCGTGTTTATATTGTACAAGATCCTACACGCACAGTTATTTTTTAAACCACTGAACAATATAGAACATAGTTTTCTCAAAAGATAATGAAAGAGTTGTTTGATCACCTGCGAGGCCTACGAGGCAGACCACTTTGAGCCGACACTGAGAACACTGAATAGTCACATAGATGATCTAAAGTTATATTCCATTGTTATCGTCGACTCTCTCACCNTAATAAATAGTTACAAATAATTAACATTTTATGTTTATAATACTAATTAAACATATTAGTTTCGTGTTAATTTCATATTACCATGCAAACAAGAAAATAGAGAAAACGTTTATTTTTAAATAAACAGGTTGATAGTGCCAATTTTGATTTTAATGGGTTGAATTGAATATGAGTTTTTTATATTTTTTGTTCGCTTGTTATGTCATTTTCAAGTTTATGTTGAGTTATAATCAAGTTCATGTCATAAAATTCGTGTTAAGTTCGAGTCGTGTCATTGCATTGAGTCAAAATTTTCACCCTAACTAAGATGAAAAAAAAAATATTTTTGTAATTTAAAATTTTTTAAAATATAAATGAATATATATTTTATCATTATATTTTTATATGAAATTAATATATACATAATATATTAATATATCAAAAGATATATAGATAAATAAGATTCATANATTTTTATATGAAATTCATATATACATAATATATTAATATATCAAAAGATATATAGATAAATAAGATTCATATCAACACAAATAATTAATTTTTTATCCACTTTTCTTCCGATTTTGGAGAGATTGATTTTGATGAATTGGAAGAAAAGTTAATCCATCTATTTTCTCACCCTTCATATTTTTTTTCTTACCAAACATGATGTTTTATTTATTATTATAATTTTTCATTCTTCCATTTTTTTATCATACCAAATGGAGCATAATGCTCATCCTCTTCTACCATAATTTTCTTCCGCTTCACATTCCTCTTCCCAAATTGTCAAGCTCCATCCACAATGAACATAGCCTACCTTGTAAAATTCAAGATAGTTATTGTTAGGGGTAGAAATCACGTGTTCGGATCTCATCCCTGAACACCAAGGATTCTGGCTGGCCTTTACCCTTTTCTAAGGTAATACAGTAGTCTTTACCTCTATCTTACATCGGGTAGGAGTTGTCTCCCCCCTGCCATATAAGTGAACACTTTCTATGGAGGAGGTACCCACTAGGCACCTGATCNCTCTTCCCAAATTGTCAAGCTCCATTAACAATGATCATAGCCTACCTTGTAAAATCCGAGTTAGTTATGTTCTAAACCACTAAATAGCGTCATCCGTATAGAACAAAGTTTTCTTAAAAGATAATGAAAGAGTTGTTTGATCACCTGCAAGGCCTACAAGGCGGACCGCTCTGAGTCGACATTGAACAGTCACATACATGATCTGAAGTTATATTCCATTGTTATCATCGACTCTCTCACTAGTAGTTGGCTCTCNGAACAGTCACATACATGATCTGAAGTTATATTCCATTGTTATCATCGACTCTCTCACTAGTAGTTGGCTCTCTGAATCATGTTGATTTCTTGGGATACAATGGATCGTCGGAGCACCAAACATTAATATTGAGTCTGGGAAAACATTTTCCCCATTACAAAATTAGGGTCTTACATGATTTGAGTTTTGATATTTTTAGCATCTTTATTTGCTTTATCCTCATTTTTTATGAGCTTGGTTTGGTGTATTCAAAATTTCTATGATCTGACCCGTTTTAATTTAGAGCAGCCCATACGNTTATCCTCATTTTTTATGAGCTTGGTTTGGTGTATTCAAAATTTCTATGATCTGACCTGTATTAATTTAGAGCAGCCCATACGATCAGACATGCAGTGAAGATGCAGGGGAGACGATGAGTATGTTGAAGGTGGTGTTTCCCTTGCACTCGCCAAGATTGGTGAGCATGCTTTCAGTTTACTAGAGTTCTCATTGTTTAGATTAGATGCATTTAACTACGATTCTCACTATATTTAATTCAAACACAATTCACACGGGTCTCTCTTAACAACTCTTGTGGTTCATTTTACACAATTACCCTTTATGTTACTCTCTCACACATTATTTGTCTCTGCATTGCCAAGCCAAAGGTATTGATTCAACATATACTACTATTGTATTAACTTTTTTTATTCTTCTATTTCTATAATTGTTTTATATGAGATGTGATCTGCATTAGCACATTGAGCAATGATGAATTGGTGTTACATTGGTTCACCATTCAATTCCCTAATTTCCTCTTTTTATTTCTTTTGTTTTTCTCAATGGGCTGGTGTATTTTTTTAATTTTCACCGGTATGAAAATTTTAGTAGGGTGAAGGAGTTTGCTAGCTAGGTAATCCATAGTACCAATATATTGCTTGTAATCACTATGTATTATTTTGATTGTTGGGGATGCTTGAATGCGAATGAGAAAGGAAAAAAGAGCAAATTTATCACAACCACAATGGTGCATTAGAAGAGATTTAGTATTTTGCCTTTGACTACTTTTTGCTTTAGACTCTACTATAATTGCGTCATCTCATTAAAGAGTTGACGTACAACCTGTTTGCCATGAAGTACATTGAAAGAGGGCACAAATTTCACTTAATATGACTTTTTTTGCAACTTCAAATTTTTGGCCTTTTGCTTAATAGTATTTGAGAAAATTACGCTTTTAATATCATTTTCAGGGAAGTGTATCTGCACTTTATATCTTTTTGGATTGAATAATGTTATTTTTCTCAAAATTTGAGCTCGTTCTGATGATACGATTTACTAATTTAGTCACAAGTCGATGAGAATATTGTATCTGAGATCACAAGTGANAAATCAATGAGAATATTATACCTGAGATCACGAGTGATGGATGACTTTGGCGTTTGTACATTATTAAATTCAAGGAGGCAAAAATATTTTTTCCCTATGCTCCTCATGAGGATTTTGGCTTTTGTGTCTATATGAACAATCAAAGTATTGACTGGACTGGCATATAAACACATAAACACACATACATTCTGCATTGATAAGTTTGGATCTACTGGCTGCTGGTGATGTCGTCTTATATTTTGTTATTTATTGATGTTGTCTTTACATTTCTTTGCATATATAAAGGTAGGTCTACTTGCCAAGAGTCATCAAGTATTTTAAGATTGGGATGTATCTATTTGCAATGAATCTAATCGTAAGAATAAGAAAAAAAAATACTTGTTTGTTCCTACTTGAGCTTTCCATTGACAATTCTGTGCAATACCTTATCTCTGTTGTGTCATGTGTGTGTGATTGTGGGTGAATATGGTACTCTTATGATTTTTGTCTTTTGTTTCAGTCGTAGTTTGCTCTTTGCCACAAGAGCATCTACAACATGTTTCTTTTCTTTTTGTCTAGATAAAAAAGCTGAAAACAACAAAGTACATAGACACCATGTCAGCCCTAAAATATTATTTTGAATTAGTTGTATAGAGAAACCATTCGGATAGTTTTCTTAATAGTTTGGCTGTCATTTTTTTCAAAAGTCTGAATTATGTCACTTTAGATGTCTTATTTGAGATTGTGCACATGCTTCGGTATGAATTTTGAAGCTCGATGTTTAGATTCTGTCACTTTTTGATGTAGAAGTTTGTTGAATTGTTTGACATTTTGCATACGCTTCCCTTATAAAATTTGAAGTTGGTTTTGTATTACAACAATATGGTAGTAACCCTTGGAAAGACCCATCATCNTATCATTTTTTTTCAAAAGTCTGAATTATGTCACTTTAGATGTCTTATTTGAGATTATGCACATGCTTCGGTATGAATTTTGAAACTCGATGTTTAGATTCTGTCACTTTTTGATGTATAAGTTTGTTGAATTGTTTGACATTTTGCATATGCTTCCCTTATAAAATTTGAAGTTGGTTTGTATTACAACAATATAGTGATAACCCTTGGAAAGACCCACGATCTGCTTTGGTAGAGATTAATAAACTTTGATAATCATAGAGTAGTTCAAAGGATTATTTAGTCAAAACTTTCATATGGATTTTGTTAAAGAAAAAGAAAAAATAATCCTAACATTGAATGTAGATTTTCTTATGAAAAACTATCGGTCTTGCTGATAAAATTGAATATATACCTACCTTGTGGTTTTTGATATAGTTTCATGCTCGACAGTAAAGACTAAAACGGTAGTTGCCATTTTTTGCATCTTTCAATATGTAATATTTTTATGTTCAAAATAATTCACTTGCAATGCACGTGTACACCAACTTGTTAACCCAAAAATCAATTAATAAATTTAATTCATTGTCGAGTCTACAAACTATGTTCTTCTTTACTATCTCATTCATTTTTTTTTAACAGTTTTACTATCTATTTATACTACTAATAAAAGCTTCATGAAAAACTTTTGATTCATTATTTTACTCTTATAAAAAAAATTGCAGAAGTCACTATATACTTCCATAATTAAATATTTAAATTATTATCATATTCTTATTTATTTAAATTTCCAAATTATATCTAACATCTATTTTAGTGATCGATTCTCCATGTATAAATATCAGTTTCTATAAAAAAAATTGATTGATTATATTACTATTAAAAAATATATATGCACCATTAAAATTTTCAATAAAGTGTTTAAAAACTCCATCAATCTAACATTATTCATTTCATATGCAAAGATAACATTGTGTCCACACACACACACACACACACATATATATATATTTAATTTTCACTAAAAAGTTTAATCCTTTTATTTTTAAGATAAAAAATAATCATATATAATTTTTTAAAATAAATTTATATTACATCAACATAATTTATAGTAAAATTTTCAAATTGCATGAAAATTTTGTGTGAAAATAGATTGTAATTTATTTTCAATATCCTTTATAATATATACTATGAAGTAGTATATTAAATTTATCCAAATATGCCTGACTATTTCCTAATTACTGTAAATTCCAAATATGATTAATATATTGACAATTATTTTTATTTTATTTAATGAACTATAAGTGAAATTCTATTCAAATGAATTTCAAAAAAAATTATTTTTCAAACACACTAAAAATCACTCTTAATCACAAAAATTTTAAAAAAAATATAACTTTAACAATCTTGAGAATATATAAAGTTTTCATAATAAAGTATGAGCGATGAAAAAATAAGTTTGATAAATTAAAAAATATATTTAATTTAAATACACATATATTTGACACTTTTTTAATTAATTTTTATGTACGAAAATTATTCACTTGTGTTGCAGATAGTACATTACTAGTCTCAATTTTTTATTTTTTTTGGTCAGTGCACTACTAGTCCCATTCAAGAGACAATTTCTATTTATTTCTATCCTTGTCATACATCTTTTTTACATCATACCCGTGGTGACTAGTTCCTTTAAACCTTTGCATGTAACTGGTAAATAGGACGAGTTTAGTCTTGAATTCAAGCCAAGTACTTCTCTAGTTATAAACTTAAAACTCGGGTTATACAATTCGAATCAAAAATCAAGTTCCATGCAAGTTTGATTATCGAGTTACATAGTTTGAACAAGAATTCATGTTCAGCTATAGTTGAACTCAAATTTGATTAGTTAGTTGTGCAATTTTAACTAAAATTTGAGATCCACGATAAAAAAAAACTAAAATTTGAGATCAACTCAGATTGAATATGAATCCATTTCTTCATGTTAGATCCTAAAAATACGAAATTTAAATTCAAATATTAAATTAAAATTTGTTATTCAAAACAAACTCTTATAGTGATACTTTTTATCTAAAGTACTACGTGATAGGCCAAGCTCAAAGGCTCAACTCATGTTATAAGCCTAGTTCAAGTTTATAGTCCGACTCCAAAAGATCTAGTAAATCCAGCCCAATGTGGCCAACTCAGTCAAGCTCATCAGTGTGGTCAGCCCGGTCATGCTTAGCAGCTCAAGGAGCTAAGGGAGAAAGCAAGGTCATTCAAATCCCTATCCTCGCTGCCCTGGAGATGGTCAACACCCCACCTCATCTTTTGACCGAATCTCATGGAGAGCACCGCAACTGCCTAGCATATTGAGAAGAGCTCGCCAGATCTAACAAACTAGCCAACTACTTACTAATATCTTGTCCAAATCTGTTAGGAGGGCGACTATAAATTGTAAGCCCCACCAACACTTGGGGGGCAGATCATACTTTACCTGAGCACTATTATCTCCTCTCCCTCAAAGCTTGTACTCTCTGCTCCCCACACCCTTAAGTTAATAAAATATCCGACAACCAAAGTCATTGAAGAGTGGACGTAGGTCGAGCTGACCGAACCACTATAAATTGTCTGTGTCTCTCCATCTCTTGATATTATTTTCTTGTATTTATTATTCACACTTGACAAGTGGTGTACAAAATCATTTTGTGCATCATCAGTTTGGCGCCGTCTGTGGGAACGACTAAATTCTCACTTTTAAACACTCCCTCTGTTGAACCTATGACGATCACCACTAGATTCATGAATTAACCTGAGGATAATCCACAACGAGAGGGGGAGGTTGCTCCTCCACCTACCAACTCTATCCCAAATGATCCAGTTTCAAATCCTCAACAAATGTTGGAGACCATGCAACAGCTGGTGGCCCAAAACCAGCAGATCCTACAACTCATGCTCACCGGACAAGGAGGAGTACAACTTGGAGGAGCACAGCTTGGAGGACCTCAAGGAGCTCCATGCCCTGGACATCAAGGAGCTATAAGCCTTGGACATCAAGGAGTTGCACTCTCTGGACATCAAGGAGCTGCACGCCTTGGACATCAAGGAGCTCCACAACTTGCTGCTCCCCATTTGAGCGCCCATACAGGTCTAGGCGCCCCTTTTGGAGTCCTTTTGGGTGCCCCATACAGGGGAGCCCTTCATGAGAGACCTCCACCTCCCCCTCCACCTCCTTTTACTTTCTATGATGAAAACCCTCATCTTCAAGAGGATAATGACGAAAATCAAAGCATTGAGCATGGGAGTCATTTCCATGATCATTCCAGAGGAACTCCCAATCATTGGAGCAAGAAAATTAAGAAAGTGCAAAATTAATTGGGTGACATCTTCAACGCCATGAAGGCGCAGGAACCCGAGACAATAGACTACCTCGTAATGCGGACAGACACGCCTTTCAAACCTGACGTGGCAAACTACCCCCTCCCTCAAAAGTTCAAAATACCATCCGTGGAGACCTTTGATGGGACGAATGATCCACTTGATCACCTCGAAACCTACAA
Source organism: Ilex paraguariensis (assembly GCA_963454935.2). NCBI lineage: Eukaryota > Viridiplantae > Streptophyta > Magnoliopsida > Aquifoliales > Aquifoliaceae > Ilex > Ilex paraguariensis. The sequence continues at coordinate 1,547,152 of CAUOFW020005613.1, read as the reverse complement.
GGCCCTAATACAACTACACAACGTCCCCGACAAAATTATGTGTAGGGCATTCCCAACTACTTTGAAGGGATCAGCGTGACAATGGTTCGTCAAACTCACCCCAGCCTCCATAAGCTCTTTCGCCGAACTAAGCAGATCATTTGTGGCACAGTTCATTGGTGGACGCTACTAACAAAAGTCTGCCACCCATCTGCTCAACATAAAACAGGATCGAGACGAGAGTCTGAGGAGTTACCTCACTCATTTTAACGATGAGGTCCTCCAAATCGAGGAGCCCAATGACAAAGTCACCATGATCGCCTTTCTGGACGGCCTCCGTTCATCCAGATTCCTTTTTTCAGTAATGAAGCGACCACTAAAGAGTATGCTAGAATTATTGACAAATGCTCAAAAATATATAAATGTTGTGGAAATCAACAGGTCTAGGCGAGTTGAATCATCTCGCAGATCACCAGAAGCTTGACCTGCCTCGAATTATCTCACAGATCACCAGAAGCTTAACCTGCCTCTACACTATTCTCAAACAAGCAGCTTATCGGCTCTCTCACGGGTGGTCCAAAAAATCTTGGTATCTGCACTGTTCTCAAACAGACAGCTTATCTCCAGCTTAGCGGCTCTCTCACAGGTCACCAAAAAAGCTTGGCCTCTGCACTGTTCTCAAACAGGCAACCTATACCTCAAGCTTAAAGACTCTCTCATGAGTCGTCAAAAGCTAGGTCTCAAAAGGTATAGCTCTCTCACGAACAGTTCTCCAACTCTGTCTTTGCTCTCGCGCAAGCAGCCTACCTCTCTCTCCAGGTAATTATGTGAGATATTTTAATGTTTGGAATAACATTATTTCTGTCATTACAAGCAGGCTCTCCCAAGATAGCTCGAGGCTTGCCTAAATCTCTCAAGGCATTCCCCCAAAGTGCCCGAGGCACCCCAAGCTCACCCAAGGTGCCCAAACGAAGCAACCCAACACCTGGAGAGATGTTTGATCCTATGTGCTCACTCAAACAAGGCAGCCCGGTACCTGGAGAGGTGTTTGACGCTCTCTGCTCGCTCAAACAAGGTAGCCCAATACTTGGAGAGGTGTCTGATCCTATGTGCTCGCCCAAACGAGGCAGCCCAACACCTAGAGAGCTGTCTGATCCTATTTGTTCTCCCAAAAGAGGCGGCCCAACACCTAGAGAGCTGTCTGATCCTATGTGCTCACCCAAATGAGGCAGCCCAACACTTGGAGAGGTGTCTGACGCTTTCTGTTTGCCCAAACGAGGTAGCCCAGCACCTGGAGAGGTGTCTAACGCTCTATGCTCGCCCAAACAAGATAGTTTAGCACCTAGAGAGGTGTCTGACCACCTTTGCTTGCTCAAATGGGGCAGCCTAGCGCTGCCTGGTCCCCCAAAGTTTCACAAAATAGCTCCAAAGGCGCCCAAATCAGTGCCTGAAGTGGCACCCAAATCTGCCCCTGCGCCCAGGCTATTGCCCAGCTCCCCTGTTGCACGCTTGCTGGCCTGGGCAGCCCCCATTCTGGCCTGCAGGCGGCTGTCTGCGCCCCCAGCACGCCTGCTCGCTATTTTGATAGAAACAGCTGTTTTATCCTCCCAAAATTTTAAAAAAAAAAAAAAAAAACTCTGCCCAGCTCGCCCAGGACAGTGCCCAACTCACTTTGAAGCTTCCTGCTCACCCAAACTGCTCGCCTAGCTCTCTACTTGAAATTTTAACCGTAACTTCTGTTCCGTTACTCCAAATGAGGCTTATAATATATCAAATTGAAGCTCTCGGCGAGTCCTACAAGACTCACACCCTTTGGCTGTGACTAATTCTGTAAAAAGTCAAAAAAAAAGACTTGGAAGCAGATGTTTTGGCCTCCCAAAGTTTTTTCAATTGTACCGGTCAATCGAAAATTCAAACTTAATCGAATGCCCTCCTTTCCAAGTTTCATTGGACAAATGACATTAGGGGACAAATGATGGGCCAAGCCCAAAGGCCTAACTTATGTTATAAGCTCAGTTCAAGTTTATAGTCTGATTCCAAGAGATCTAGCAAATCCAGCCCAGTATGGCCAACTCGGTCAAGCTCATCAGCTTAAGCTGTTCAAGCTCATCAACTCAACCCGTTCAAGCTCATCAATGTGGTCAGCCCGGTCAAGCTCAGCAGCTCAAGGAGCAAGCAAGGTCATCCAAAGCCCTATCCTCGCTGCCCTGGAGATGGTCAACACCCCACCTCATCTTTTGACCGAATCTCATGGAGAGCACCGCAACTGCCTAGCACGTTGAGAAGAACTCGTCAGATCTAACAAACTAGTCAACTACTTACTAATATTTTGTCCAAATCTGTTAGGAGGCAACAATAAATTGTAAGCCCCACCAACACTTGGGAGGCAGATCATACTTTACCTGAGCACGACTCTCTCTTCTCCCTCAAAGCTTGTACTATCTGCTCCCCACACCTTTGAGTTAATAAAATACCCGGCAACCAAAGCCATTGAACAGTGGACGTAGGTCGAGCTGACCGAACCACTATAAATTGTCTGTGTCTCTCCATCTCTTGATATTATTTTCTTATATTTATTATTCATACTTGACAAGTGGTGTACAAAACTATTTTGTGCATCATCGCTACGTATTATGAATTGAAGCTGGATTTAGTTCGGATGAATAAAATATTCCAATCGTTATAAAAATAATCATATCAAAAATGGAATTCAATTTCGAATGAATAAAAATTCAATCCAAATTCAATCCTCACGGGCTAATTGCTGGTTGACACGCCTCGCAACCTTTTCTCTGCAGGGAAAAAAACACAAGGAAAAATTTCATTTTAGTCCCTCATGGTTTACCATAATTGCACATAACTTCCTTAAAGTTTAAAAATAACACTTAACTCCTCGTAGCTATTGAACTAAAATGCACCATCAAATTTTTCATCCTGTCCCTTCCTTTCTCTGTTCTTTCACTGCCTTGTGCTTTCTTTTGTCTCACCCAACCCAACCTTCATCTCTCTCTCTCTCTCTCTCTCTCTCTCTCTCTAAGTCAGCATCTCATTTCTCTAGGTAATAGCCACTGTAACTACCACCATTTCACCCAACACCACCTACCTCATTTGTTTAGATTTCCCCCTCAAACATCACAGGAGACTCTGTTGAACTGAGTATGAATCAAAGTTACGACTCGGTGGCGAACAAACTATAAAAACCACCTTCAATTGAAATTTTGATACAACTATGATTTCTCAATTTTCAGTGCAATTTTTGTTCAACAACAGGCTGGCTGAATTTTGAATTTTGGCTTTGATTCCATTTTAGTTCAGTTCATCCAATTTTGGGTCGATTCTAATTTTTGATTGCGATTTGGTTCGATTTCATATTAGTTCAATTCATTTGATTTTTGTTTCATTCTATTTTTTTTTTCGATTTTGGTTCGATTTCATTTCAGTTTCCATTCTAATTTTTAGTTTGATGTGTATGTACGCTTGCGATATTGGTTCGGTATCAATTTTGGTCCATTTCCTATTTTTGTTTTGTGATGTTTTTGGGCTTTGTTTTTTAGTGATTGTATGCAGTGGAGGTGGCTGATTTAGCTTTGGGTTTTTGACGTTGTGATTGGTGACATTGGAATGAGCGTTGATGATACACAAAATTGGTTTACACACCATCAGTCAATTAAGTAATATCAAATGCAGTAAAGTAGAGAGAAGATCAAGTTTATAGTGGTTCGGTCAAGGTGACCTACGTCTACTTAAAATGGTAAGGGTCGTCGGGATTTTATTAACTCTGGTGCAGTGGAAGAGCAGAAGATTATAAGCATTCAAAGAGGAAGAGAGAATTATGCTCAAAATGAGTAAGATGTCCCTCAAGTGTTGATGGAGCTTACAATTTGTAGTGGGTTAGTGTAGTAATTGTTGTGATTTAATACACTTTAAACCCACAAACAAACACACACAATCGAAAAACAAACTAATAATATAAACCAAAAAGAAACAAGAAAGAACAAGACACAGATTTTACGTGGTTCGGTAATTTGCCTACATCCACGAAGTTGCAGGATTTTCACTATTGAGATAGAGGATTACAGAGAGCAACTATACATAGATCAAACCCTAATCACCAAAATAGCAGTCTTTTATATATCTCAAGTCTCAGAAAATTTTTCATTAAAAAATACGAAACATTACTTCGGGTCGGGTCATCATCCGAATCAACATACAAACTGGATTCCACAAAAGCCCAACAATAATTGAATAGTTAGTCTGGCGGTCATAACGGGTTGGAGTCGTTTAATAGTTATAACGGATTGGGGTGACTTTAACGGTAATTAAATAGCTTACCGACCTCTCCTCTCTTCAAAGGGTAAGGAAGTTATGATGCTCTCTAAAGGACTTGGTCAAAGGATAAGGGAAGGTTGACTCTCTCCAAGCGACGAGGGTGAAGCTCCTAGATGCTCCCTTAGTGGCGTAGCTCCTTGATAGGCTTAACTGGCTTAGACCCTTATTCCAAGGTGATAGAAGAGGTTCTTGGATGACTCTTACTCCAAGGTGATAGAAGAAGCTCTTGGATAACCCTTACTCCAAGGTGGTAGAGAAGGTTCTTAGATGACTCTTGCATACTCCCTGTTGATGTAGTTCCTTGAACTTGATGAACTTGACCAGGTTGACCACATTGAACTGAACTTGTTGAATCTCTTGAAAATGAGCTTTTAGCTCGGACCAGACTTATAATATGAGTTAGGGTCTTGGGCTTGGCCCATCAAGTGCTATAAGTGAAGGTGAGGTTGTTGACATGGTGCATTAAGTGGTGGTGCAGTGGGTGGCAATGGTGCCAGAGTTGATGCTTGGTGGGGCTGCCGGAGTTAATTTGTGGTTGATTTTATTTTTCTATTAGAAATAAAGTGATGGGTAGTGAGGTCATTTTATTATTACCGTTAACATAGTTAATGGTCCAACAACCAGAGGATGGTTTTTCAGACTAAAGGGTGGTTATGTGCAACTGAGGGAAACCATGAGGGACTAAATTGAAGTTTCACCAAAAAAAAACATAATCTGGAAAACCACGCGTTGGACCATTTTTGCACCAAAAAAGTCCAACGACTTGTGGATTCTTTGTTTCTGCTTGTAAACCCCGCAAAAATGTTCGGTATAGGTCGGATTTGGGGTTCAACACAGTCAAACTTTTGAAAGAGGACGTCCATCAGAGAGTTCCATACTTTTTTTTGACAAAGCTTGCACAGAATCATACGCATAAATTCTCAACTTACACGACAAAGGGCAGCTGAATAGAGGCGAGTATGTACGCAAATTTCACTGTGGAACCATAAATCCTGCGCATTTTTTTGATAATTTCTGTTATTGTACACTTGAATTATGGGGTTTTCTTTATGTTCCTTCTGTAGGTAATATGGATTTTGAGCTGCCGCTAGAAAAGTTATCTTTGGGATCTACAGAGAGGTCTACCGAGTAAGTTATACTTCGTTTTTTCCAATTGCTTTACATCCTTGTTTTTCTGGGTGATTACTTGAAGTCTTATACAATGTAATGCCTTTATTTTTTTTACAGTTCTTTAGCCTTCTCAAATTTCTGGAATTTGATTTTGCTAGAAGGAACATATAGTTACCATCAATCAAAATACTGGGTCTATTGAGCTGAAATTATTGTTGAAGAGGAAGCTCTTAGACAGGGTTTTAGGCTCATTGAAATTTTATCTTGCATACGCATGTTTGGTGATGCTCCCTTTTGTTTGTGGATTGTGAACTGTAGCTAGTTGAACTCATGGATTTAATCTAATAACAAAATAATTTCCTTCCATTAACTTTTTTACCGATATATGGTGTTGCAGACAGTTATATTTTTTTTTTTTTTTTGGGAATTATTTTTTGAAATTCTAGTTTCTCTGTCAGGGGGAAAAAGTATGTAGTATTAGTATCAACTGGAAGCTTCAATCCTCCTACATATATGCACTTACGTTGTTTTGGTGAGTTATCACTCGATTCTCTTTTTGTCGTTTTAATGGTGAAATTTTAAGCTATTTTATTAGGTGTTCTAAGACTTTAAGCTTCAACCTTGTATGCATATGCACTGATGTCATTTTCATATGTTATTGCTTAGTTAACTTTTACAGTTTTACTGCCCTCGTGTGAAATTAATGTTTTAACTTTTAATTACTATTATGGTGTTCCAAGATTGTTACATTATTGGGATAGGAGGTTTTGCCTTTTGTTAGTGTAATTAAGAAAAGTATTCATGCAATGAAGTCATTTTAAAGGATTTTTGTGTCATCTTAGGGTTTTGGAGAGTAAGCTGTTGGGTACTTAATTAGTTGAAGAAGTCTGCCATAAGCCTTAGTGTGACTAGGAAAGTATTCACGCAAAGAAGCCATTCTAAAGGATTTTATTGTCATGTTAGTGTTTTGGAAAGTAAGCTACTGGGTACATGTTAGTTGAAGAAGTCTGCCATAAGCCCTAGAATTTTCCGTACTTCTATTCGTTTTTTGTTTTGAAAATAGTTAAATTGATCAAGTAAATTAGTAGAGAAGTAGATTATAAATTCTATGTTTTGAAAATTTCCATCAAATGATACTGTTTTACTATATAATGATGCCTAGCAAAAGAACAGAAAATTCTGAAGATAATGAATGGTTGGAGGACACAAAAAATGGGGAGTGGCATAGCCTGCCGAGTTATTCGTTGACCTGTTCTGTGTTATCATTGTTAAATGATTCTGTTTATGGTTTTTTGTTTTTTGGGGGGGGGTTACCCTCTGTCTTTTCTGTTATAGATAAAATTACAGTTAATTTAGTCCCCCCGTACTTCCTTCTTTTACTGGTTATTTCGCATCATGTGCTTGATGAGAAATGCAATCGTTAAGTAATTCGTTAGAAAGCATTAACAAAAGTGTTTATTTATTGTGGAATTCCAAAGAATTGCTTTAATACCTTAATATCTTCTTGTGGTATTTTTAATAGGCCAGCAAAGGTAGTTTGTCTGCGTAAATTGATTCCAAACCTCAGTATCATCCCCCACTTATCAATGCAGTTAAGCATTAATTTTATTGTATCCTTCTTGTCTGTTATCACTTGATAGTAAATTTAGGATAATTTTAGATGGATGAATAAGAAAATTATGATTTGTTCAAAAAAATTTATCTTAGCTATGCTGTTAAGCTGTGTATACGCCTATGTGGATTATATACCTTATATGCATTTGTTCATTGCATATTGATTAACTTTGTTTTTATGCTTAGAATTGGCAAGGGATGCATTAAACTCTGGAGGGTTTTGCGTTATTGGAGGTTATATGTCACCTGTGAATGATGCATACAAAAAGAAGGTATGTAGTGATTTGTAGCAATCATTAAGCATGTTAGTTGATTGTGCTTTCAGGCATCAGCATATGGAAGTTGATAGATTATTTACTTTAAGTGACCCTAAAATTGTGAAGCAAGAGCTACATTAAGAAACTTCAATTTCCCCTTCCTTTCTTTCTCTCATTTTTGATTCGTCCTTTTTTCCTTTTGATGTTGGGTTAAAAAGAAAATCAGTTCATCAAAGACAAATTTTAAGAAGAGAACGCAAGAGGATATTCTTAACGTTCATGATAATCAAAAAGGATGGATTTCTGCCCCCTAACAAACCTGGTCCTTCTCGTCATAGCCCCTGTAGTTCCTTAAACCTGGTAAACCAACGAGTGAATTTCTTTGCTTTCCTCTTTCCAAAAATTTAGTTCTGAAATTGGGACCTTCTTACCTAATGTATTTCTTCCTATTAACTCTTCGTTTCTGAATTTTTCTTTTGAAATAATATTAGTTTCAAAGCATAAGACTTAAGATTTCTGGTGTTTATACTCATTAAGGATGCTATATGCTAGTTTTAGGAAAATCAGTGTTATATAAGGCGTAATCAAAGCGAACAAGTCTCCTGAGGGCCTAGGCGAGAACCGAAACGAATACATCATCGAAGCAAAGCGAATAATATAAAAAATAAAAAAATATTTTAATTTAATACTCTGATTGCTCCTAAATATTCAAGTTTTAACTTTACAAATACAAAATATTTAAATGCAACCAAAATAATAAATATCTATATATTTTAAATAAACAAGATATTAAATATTGAACAGTATTACATTCTAAAAATAATTAATTGACATAATTTCGTCATCTAAATGGAAAGCTAGCAAATGTGGGTTCGACTCTCACTGTAATTGATTAATATCACCACTAAATAGAGCATTCGCAAATTGATTAATCAAATAAAGCATATAATAAATTGATTAATCAATTTAATTAACCAAGCAAATTGATTAACAAGAGGATTCACCACAAAACAAAACATTCAACATCATTTAATCATAACAAGACAGATTACTATATGATACTGTCAGATGAATCAATCAATTTTATTTTATACATATACATGTATAACATCATCTCTGTTAGGGTTCAAGTAGAAGAAAATAAAAAAAAATAATTGTAGTCAGGCGTTTGCTTTTCTCGTCTGGCTCGCTTTGTTGTCTAAGCTTACTTTTTCCATACTTTACTTCACCTCGCTTTGCCTTGGCTGTTCAAGGCGACCAAGGCTCGCTTCNTGTTGTCTAAGCTTACTTTTTCCGTACTTTACTTCACCTCGCTTTGCCTTGGCTGTTCAAGGCGACCAAGGCTCGCTTCGCTCTACCTCTCGTCAAGGCTTGCCCTTGCTTTTCACAACACTGGGAAAAACAAATAAGGTACTTGGTATCAGTTTAAGATGAGGGATTATATCTTTATATTAAAGAACCCGCTATGGGAGTGTAAGTTTGAACTTTATTTTAACGAAATATTAACTTTGGACAGGCTTAATGAAATATTTCAATTTTTTTTTTAGTCTTTAGTTGTTTTTGTAAATTCAACAAGGAATATGTCAGTTGCCATCCGGTACTGTGAATTGTAGCACAGCCTGCTTGGTCAAGTTTGTGTTTGCACTAGATACTCTGTTGTCTGATTGTCACTCTCTGCCTGACCAAAGGAGTTATAACTCAGTTATATCATAAAAACCACTTTTCCCCTTATGGCGGCGTCTTAAAATTTTTCAAACAAAGTAGTAGCTAACTTGGTCATCTTCTTGTAGGGCCTTATATCTGCTGAACATCGTGTTCGAATGTGCCACCTAGCTTGCAGGAGTTCTAAATTCGTAATGGTTGATCCCTGGGAGGTCCTCTCTCACTCACTCTCGTCCTCCTCTCTCTTTGTCCATACAAGTTCTTACAATAAGTATACGCATTGTACATTATTCTAATATTTAGGTGTCATATTATCATGTGTCTGCCTGGCGTCTAGATTTAGTGTCACGAATCTATTGGGTCTTGTCTGAACCCTGTCAGCACAGTGGGAAAATGATTCGGAAGTTTTAATTTCTTGTTTCAGGCAAATCAAAGCTCCTTCCAACGCACATTGACTGTTTTATCTAGGATCAAGAGTTCTTTGTGTGCTAGGGGACTGGTACCCAGTGGTAAGGTTTTCATAACCATTAGATCCCCTACTTGTTTTTTAATTTGTTTTCAGTATTTATTATTTTTAATGTTTTAGCAATTGAGCTCTATAATGCTTCATCATCTTTCCTAGACAAATCAAGACATAGTTGAAGGTTTTTTGGCGTTAAGAATTTACTTTATTTTTGAATAAATTACTCCCTTTTCATTCTGTTTGGTATTGAGTTTGCCAGCCTTGAGTTTTACATATCTGTAATTCCAAAACTCTTTTATAAATGAGAAATCTTTGTGACCTTCTTCAGTTTTTTGGTTTTTAAGCCTGCCTAGGACTGTTAAAAATTGAAGGCAGGAGGGTGACACAATTTGTTTACATAGGTTGCTTACTTAAGTTGCATTGCCAATATTCCCTAAAAAAAAAAATGCATTGCCAACACTATTCCTGAGGTGTTATTATTACAAGGCTTTGTCATATGATTGGTTTTGGTTTTATATGTATTTAGCAGGAGCTGGATTGCATTTCTGAATATTTGTTCATTGGCTTCGATGGAAATGTCAAGATTTGCTTTTCTCCTTTTTGTAGAATCCCTAAAAGTGATGCTTGTCTGTGGTTCTGATCTTCTAACTTCATTCGGTGTTCCAGGAGCTTGGATTCGTGAGCAGGTAAATTTCGTTACATTGATGATCATTTATAGTAGGAAGCAAAATCTAAGTTCAATTTCATGAATCGATCCTTGAGACAAAATATTGTGCCACCATCTATTCAGATGTCATGCTTTTGTTGTGCTCTATGCTGCTTTTAGTTGCAAGGATTATTGATGCCACAAGACTACCTATTGCACTGCCGTAGCCCCTATCTCTAAAGGGGCTTATCCTTTCCACGGCTTATATTACCTTAACCATGACCACGGTCGTCACTCATCATTGCATAATGAGTTTCTGATCAATTTGTTAGAGTACAAGTTTTTATCTAATGTGTTACTATCTCATTGTTTGAAGACATTAGATTAGTGCACAGTTATGAGAAATCGCTCACAAATTCATGATAAATACTAATTATCTGGGTATAGATGTACAATTACATGTAATTTCAGATAATAGGAAAATGATAAAAAATGCAAAATATATATTCGTTGACTATGCTTGTACAGTTATATATAATTTTGCATAGTAGTAAAGGGAGAATTCGAAAATGAGGTTTGAGTCTACCTCCATCGCTCCGTGCTCACTAGAAAGTATCGTAATACATATCCGTACTAGTACCACATACCAAATCAACCCAACAGTTGGTGTCTAGGGAACTGTGAGCCAATGATATGGTAGGGTTGAAGCCATTCGAAAATGTTGAGAACAAGATAATTATTGATCCAAATGTGCATCTTTGAATTATTAGGTGAGGACTATATGTTCAGACTATGGTGTGGTTTGTATCCGCAGAGATGGCCAAGATGTTGAGAAAATCATCTCTAATGATGACATTTTGATCGAATACAAGGTAACACAAGTTTCAATTGCTAATTTGCCCTTTTGAGTGCTTTTGCTTTGCACGTTGGATAAGTTTTCTTTTGGTCATTTATATTTTGTCTCAAAATAAAGAATATCTTCCCAGGGTCTTTCCATTTTCTTAGAGAAGCATTATTCAAGGGTTTTTGAATTTTCGACTTCATAATTAATGTCTCTGCATTTGAAAGGGTTGGTACTAGACCTTTCCTGGTTTAATCCCAAAAGGAAAAAAATTGGAATTGTTTGAAATCCTAAAAATTCTGGTCTTGGCTTTGGATGAGGAGCCTCCCCAAGTAATTTAAACATCAGAGATTCAATACATATATATTCCAAAGTTCTTGGCTTACTTTTGTTTTTGCTGGGTGTATCCTTGCAGAGTAACATCAAAGTTGTGGATGAACTAGTACCAAATGGACTCAGTTCGACACGGTTGAGGTAAATAGTTTCCTGTTGTTTACACTTGGGAGAGGAAAAAGGATAAAGTTAAGAGGTAATTTAATTGATGAATCTAACAGGGTTCATTTCTTATATTTTATGTTTATCAGGGATTGCATAACCAAAGGTTTGTCAGTGAAATATTTGACAGTAGATGAAGTAATTGATTACATTAAACAACGCGATCTGTACTTGAATTCCATGGAACAATGATGATCTCCCGAGTTATTGTCTTGGTATTCCATTTTGAGATTCCACTTGTATATTTTTGAAACTCTACCAATTTGTTAACCAATGGCATGTTTATAGTAAGAAGAGGAGTTGTATGATGATTATCAAGTTCTCTTCTGCTCCTTAGGATTCTAACTTGTCCACAATGTCTTGTTTTTCCAAAAGAAAAAAAATGAGCCAGATTTGCAGTACTAATATAGTTTGTTAAAGCCCCGACTTTGCAAGATCTGTATCATGACATGTCCATCTTGATACCCTGATTTTTGTTGGTTTTCCTCCATTTTCTTTGTTGCCACCCTTCACTTTTTGATCTCTTTTATGTATATCCTTTTTTCTTTGACTTCACTACTTTTATCTGGTTTTTCCTGGGTTTCCAACATATTTTGCCTTGTTGTGGAACAACATTCTGTTAAAGGTCCTTTTTAATAGTTGATCCCTCAACATGAACTTAATTTATCCTGTTTTTTCATACATGGTCCTGTTTGGGGTAAGATTGAACTTAATTTGTCATGCTTTGCCCTGTGTGTGGTTGGATTGGAGGCACAGTTGAGGGAAGGGTGTTTGGTAGAGGGAGGGGGAGGGGGCAGAGATTGGGGTAGATTACTGGAGAACGTATAAGAGGAGAAAGAGGAAATGCCTGTCAATTCTTTTCTTTTTTTTTCCACTTATTTTTCCACCATGAAATGTCTTTTAGTAAACTCAAACATTGGGGACAGAATTTTGGGTTAAGTTGAATCTCCATTAGTGGTCATCATTTAGAGGAGAAAATCATGTAGCTATTTATGTAGTTGAAACATTAAATGAATCATAGAAAACCTAAAGCAATGCTCTGTTCCTATTGCCAAGCATGATGCACATTATAACTCAGNTTATGTAGTTGAAACATTGAATGAATCATAGAAAACCTAAAGCAATGCTCTGTTCCTACTGCCAAGCATGATGCACATTATAACTCATAATGAGGAATAGTTTTTAGGCCAATTTGGTATATATGAATGGTAGGCTGTGGGAGAGAGATTGAAATTGTTGGTCAACCAATTGTGAGTTTTTTTTTTAAGGTGTTTGATCGACAAGTTGTACATGGATATATAGGAGGTCTATTTGCTATTACGAAATTGTTTCGAGAATTCTCAAAAGAATTTCACCCAGAAAACAAACAAAAGAAAAAGTAAAGTAATGAAAATACATTGCATTCAAAAACACAATACATTTATTACAATGGGCCATGAACACAAGAATACCTTTTTATTTAATTATTCCCACTACTTTTGTTTAATTTTTATTGAGTGGAGAAACACAAAAATTAATGACCTCCCAGTCCCATCTCTCTCATGGCCAGCAACAAACAGCTCACCTCACCACCATTATTCACAAAATAAAATGCAAAAAATTCTCTGCAGCTTCTTGGTATATGCATGCAGCCACCCCTGGCATAGACCTTCTCAATCCTACACCAACACCACCATGCTAAAAGATGAACTTCAAGGATTTCCCATCTTCACATTTGCAGCCTACCTTGCAAAAACTAATATCCTATTTTNATCCTACACCAACACCACCATGCTAAAAGATGAACTTCAAGGATTTCCCATCTTCACGTTTGCTGCCTACCTTGCAAAAACTAATATCCTATTTTCAGAGCAGTAAACCACATCTCAAGTTACAACTTTTAAACACTGTTTGTGTTCCTGCATTGAATACAAATATTACTAGGTTTTGTGTAAGTTAGTTCATAAATTGGATATATATATATTTGTGTGTGTGTGTGTGTGTGTGTGTCATATAGCATGCTTTTATCTTTTCCTTTTCCTTTTTAGGCGGAAAGGGATACCTTCCTTAGAAGAGAAGTGTAAAGAGAAAAGTTATTATGGCCCCTTAACTTCAGTGCACGGCAAGATGACTAGAACATCACCACTATATGATGTCACCAACACGAACTTTGGATGCATGCAGTCGCTAGTAAACTATGTACTTCATGTCCAAACATTTAGCCTTAAGCTACGTCATTGAGAATTTTTCATTTGAACTGACCTGGTTATAAAAAAATTTCATTACAGTGATATGTTATTTGATATTATTTGCACAAAAGCAGAGTAGAAGGTCACAAAATACTGGACATTGGAGGACTCCAAAGCCAAAGATTTTTCACACAAGTGTAAGATCGGTTAGACCTAATCTATTAATTTATTTTATTTTATTTTATTATTATTATTGAACTGACAGTGGATCCATTCAAATATTATGATCAACTGCTAATCCATCATCAATAGATTAAACTAATAAATTAGATTTCAGGAAAAAATGTGAGAAGTGTGGTGTGCAACAGATGCATCAGTGGACCATGTAANATTATGATCAACTGCTAATCCATCATCAATAGATTAAACTAATAAATTAGATTTCAGAAAAAAATGTGAGAAGTGTGGTGTGCAACAGATGCATCAGTGGACCATGTAATTTCTGTACACAATAACCTTATTAATTAGTGTTCTCATGAAGCCTGAGGATGAATAACCCAAGCTGCTACAGAGAACAATAACACGATTCCCTAATTTGACACGAAAATTGATACAAAGTTATAGAGTATGAGTTTCGGCTTGACGAGTTTTGAGTTATAATCAGGTTAACCCGTCTGATCCATTTCATAAATAGATCATATATGAGTTGAGTTAATTTTCATAGAAAACTACATGTATTCATTATCGGTCCTATCNTGAATAACCCAAGCTGCTACAGAGAACAATAACACGATTCCCTAATTTGACACGAAATTGATACAAAGTTATAGAGTATGAGTTTCGGCTTGACGAGTTTTGAGTTATAATCAGGTTAACCCGTCCGATCCATTTCATAAATAGATCATATATGAGTTGAGTTAATTTTCATAGAAAACTACATGTATTCATTATCGGTCCTATCTTGCATGGTCCATTAGAAATTTACCTTTCTGTCCTTGGGAGTTTTCTCTTGATGCAGGGAGTTGAGGGTAGTTTCACTGGCATGTGGTAAACCGGGAATCTTGCCCAAAGGCCCCAAGCATCCGGCAAGCCACTTCAAGCAAATTCCCTGCCAAAAAATTATACAGATTAATTAAATATGTTAGTCCAACCTCACTCAACTTAAATTAATATAAAAAAAATTTAGCAGAAAACAACTTAACAACTTGTTAGTGGTTCATGAAAGCAACTCTCCCCCAACTAAACAAGTTAAAAAGTAATTGCAGCAATCAATCATAATCAGACCCCTCTATCAATATTTGGATCTAATATGTAGATTTGTGTAAAATATAGAATGGGTCCAAATAAGGGTATAGTTGTGCAGTAGCAAAAGTATTGAGTTAGTAATTAGGCTAGAATTTGAGGGCAGTAACTTTGTGTGNTAGTCCAACCTCACTCAACTTAAATTAATATAAAAAAAATTTAGCAGAAAACAACTTCATGAAAGCAACTCTCCTCCAACTAAACAAGTTAAAAAGTAATTGCAGCAATCAATCATAATCAGACCCCTCTATCCAGTTGTGCCAAAAAAGAAATTGTAGCACGATCTCAATATTTGGATCTAATATGTAGATTTGTGTAAAATATAGAATGGGTCCAAATAAGGGTATAGTGGTGCAGTAGCAAAAGTATTGAGTTAGTAATTAGGCTAGAATTTGAGGGCAGTAACTTTGTGTGAACAATAACAAAAATTAAATTGGTACTAGGTCATCTTTGACCGTCAATTCTAACACAACCCGCCAACCCTAATAACACAAAATTATTGAATATGGTTTATATTCAAGTCATATATAACTGAGTTAGCTAGTCAAACGTGATAAATAAATAAATAGGTCGACATAACATGAATTTGACAATATATGATTAGAGATGGATGGAACATAAATTGAATAAATCTTGACACCACACAACAACTTAGACACGACAAGCCCATTATCAGCCTTAAGCCCACCTCTCTCTAGATTTTTCAAGTAAACAGAGATCAAAATGAATAAATGACAATTTTTATAGAATGGGTTTGGTACACACATTGATGGCGGCCAGACAAATCTTCNTATCAGCCTTAAGCCCACCTCTCTCTAGATTTTTCAAGTAAACAGAGATCAAAATGAGTAAATGACAATTTTTATTGAATGGGTTTGGTACACACATTGATGGCGGCCAGACAAATCTTCAATTGTTAAAAATCATTGGAAATAAGATGATGAGAATGCAAACAAAACAAATCATGCTCAAGGAATCTTATAGCATAGGTATAAAATATAGAAATATGTATGCATACATCAGCAAAGAGAGCCAGCAAAACACCATTGTTTTTGGTTTAGGAGTGGGAGGAGAGTCGGTCAAGATTCCAGAAAGAAAAACCTTATTCGTATGGTGGTTGGACTTTGCATTGTTTTCTTTCCTTTAGCATTTATATATATGTGTGTGTGTGTGTGTGTAAAATTTTTCCACGCACCGACAGCCACCTTCGCTGGTTTGGAATTTTCAGCAGCACCATCACAGCCACCTTCCGTATGATGATATGGACAATATAACTACCCCCATTTTCACATCAAAGTAATTGGGTAACGTCTCAGTCACACACATTTTGAACTCATAATAATAACACAAATCTCAAGTATACATAATTATTCACAAATCACACGCATTGATTAAATCTGAATTTTATGATGTTAGAAAACTCAAGCCCAAGAGGGTTTGGGTTTACATCTGAATCTACAAATTTTAGGCCAATTCTAGCATAATTCTTATTACTCGTGCGAATTTAAAAAGGGTGTGTAATTACACTTGGTGGCAAAGATATCTAAACCTAAGCAACCTCATTATACTCCATAACCTAACAATAAAGCAACCCACCAGGAGCCAACAGTACAAGACAAACCAAAAGCATAGAAGGACCATTTTGCCCTCCGGTCATTTCTGACCCACCGACAACCCTAATTACCATGGGCAAGCTACATGTAGGTAAACTGGTAAAGAGAGGCCGAGTTTTCAGAATTACCTTTTGACCGATTAAAGTTTGAAGCATAATTATTATAAATCACTGACATGCCCCCCCGGCTTTTAGATATTCTAATAAGGTCCCATCAATTCTGATTAAATTTCTCTCACTTTTACTAATTAACCCCCGTTATACCCAAATACAGACTATCAATTACCAGCACCCTACCCACGCCCTAACCGGCATTTCTGATCTACCGGTCAAAACCACCACTTTCCGGCCACCACCACAACCACCTCCGACGCCAATTCATGGACCAACACCCAAAATTTCACAATGCAAAACTAATAACTATGAAACAAGCAAAGAAAGTGAATTCAACAGCGTACCTCTCCGAGGCTTGGTCACAACTTTAACACGAGCAACTGTTCTGACCTCCTTCTCCGGTTCCTTTTCCTCCGCCGGAAAAAGAACGCCGTCAATACCCTGAACTGAAATTCTCCCGTCAGTATATATATCTGGATCAAACAGATAGGCCGTTTCGTCACCGTTCCCAAATTTCACCGACCCATCAGCCTCCTGAGCCACAACTCTGTGTGGAACTCTCAGAGTATCGTACCTGACTTTTCCGAACCTCCTCACCGCATTGTACATACTCTCTTCGGTCTGATACTCCGGCACAATATGGTAGTACATTATCTGCTCCGGCGCACCGGGTTCGCTCAGCTGGTCCGTGGTGAGCTTAGCCATTGCTTCATCATTCGGCGCCAAAACAGTCAATACATACCCCTCGGACACGAGCCTTCCCATTTCAGTAGCTAAGTTGGTCAGATTCACCAAGATATCAGCCATTTCGTTGTACCCACCATAGTGGAGTAATGTCTGAATGAAATCCTTCACCTGACTCTCGCCGTCGAAGTGGTGGTGGGGCCCACCTGGTCCCGGCGCCGGTGCCGGAGCTAAGGATGGACCTGGAGCCATAGCGGCGTAAATGGGCAGAACCGGTGGCGAACCGGCTGGAACTGGAGGTGCTGGTTTCTTAAGGCGGTTGGTTCTTGGGTCAATCTCCGGAGCTCCCTCCGGTTTAACAGCAGATATTGATCGTAAGCTTCTTCTCCGGTTGAAATTTTGTTGAACTGACTTTGGGATTAAGAGTTTCTCAATCCCATGAATAATTCCATCTGGGCGAACAATGGAGTTTGGGTAAGTCACCATTGCGGAGCTTACTTGCCTGGTGTGAGAATCAATGCAAGAGAGTTGGACTGAATCCATTGATAGAGTTTCATACTGAGTTGACTCAGCGGGTGAGTCAGGCCAGTGGTGTAGACCGATCTTCTTCGGGACAATATGGTGGAGGAGAAGGGCTTGGAGGGACTTGAGATTGCCGGGTTCGAGGAGGAATCGCTTGAACTCGGGGTCGAGGTCTCTTTCAAGAGCTTCGTTCTTGGGGGCGAAGATTGTGACGTTGTGTTTGCTCACTGCTTCTTCTAGTGTTTGGAGCAAGAGGGCCTTCTCTACAAGCTCGGCGAGTTCGGTGTAATGGGAGTCCAGAAGGGCGACCAGGACTGAGTTGGAGTTGACTTGGCCGGAACTGGTTGGTGTTGATGGGTTATGACTTGATTTTTGTTGTAATGTGGGACTGAGATGACTCGTAAGGGATAGAAGGAAGAGAAAGAGAGTGAGTTTGGTAGCCATGGAAGAGAATCAGTGTTTTTGCTGTGTGGTGGCCGTGGAGTTAAAGCTGGTTTTGTCTTGAAGAAGAGAGAGAAACCAGAGGGCCTTTGTTTGCTTGGGAAGCAGGCCTACTTGGTTTCCTTCCCTCTGTCAATCTCTACTAGCTTTTCTATCTATCTGTAGACTGTAGTGTTTTTTATGTTTTTCTACTTTTGAGTGAAGATGGGGATTCACTTCCTTCCAGATTTATCATTTTTTGTCATTATTATTATTATTATTATTATTTTTATTTTTATCAATATCAAGTGTATATAATTATTCGATTGAAAAATGTTACATAACTCAAAAATATAAATTTAAATGTATATCATCTCTTAGATAAATGTGAGATGAGTATGTTCCACAAAAAAAATAATATGACTCACTCATCTAATGAATAATATGTATTTAGGTTACAACTTTTTGAATTTTGTAGCATTGTTCTTATCCAAGTAACTCAATAGATAATAGGATGAACTATAAATTTAGATGTCTTGAATTCAAATTTTGATAATTTTTTAAAATTAAGTGGTGAGAAATTTATCTCTCATATGTCGATGCAGATGATCTGCCCACCCGAATACACCTAATTGTTGAACTAATAAAAAATATTTATGAAATCAAGGGATTTAAAGCTAATATTATGTAAATTTACGTGTGTCGTTATTTATTAAATTACGAAACCAACTAATAGGTATTTCTATTGATTGTTAATTTTACATATGCCTATTACCTATAATAATACTTAAAAAATTTCCACGATGAGAATAGTAAATTTCATATAGATATGGATAACTAAACTTGATTAGAATACTTGTAGACATTGCATAACTAAAAAAACAAAAAACGCCACATATACTTGTAGACATTGCATAACAAATAAAAAAATATAAATCTAGTTAAGGCTCATACCGAAAAACACTACGTAATACCCAAAAAATATATCGGAAAAATGAGCAAAAAGTCTGATTTTTATGATTTAATCTGATTAAATATTGGATGGAAATTAATAAAAATTTTCAACTAAAAATAGACATAATTGTGAGATGATCTAAGCCGCAAAAAATAAAAGTTATTTTTATATATTGGGGATTTAAATTTTTTTGTACTTTATTATATAGATAATTTTTTTGTTATGATAATAGAATTCAATAAATATGTATATATTTTAAAAAATAAATAAAATTGAAACACACAATCACTTTGGCGGGAGAAGTAATACCAATGAGTACATATGCAACTATTGTATACAGCTAAATAAACACATCTGGCTTCAAGTGAGGTAATGGTTGGAAATGAATAGTTTATATGAGTGGGGGCCAAACCTGAAAGAAGCCCAAAGTCTCAATAAACAGGGCACGCCAAGCCCTTGCTACGTTGCACGTCTTATGATGCACAATTTTTGTGCGGGAGAACAAAAATTAGTAATAATTTTCAACCATTAGATTAAAATAGACATAATTGTGAGATGATCTAAATAGTTGAATATAAAAATTATTTTATTTATCTTTTGAGATTTAAATTATATTAGATTTTATTATATAGACTAATTATTAATCATGCCTCTAAGATTCAAAGTGCACTTAACCCAATTCAAAAGCATCAAATTAACCAAAATTAAAGACCATCAAATATTACAAAAATACACTCTACAAACTCCTAGATTCCTATTAGTTTCCACCAAATGATTATGGTGTTATAAATTGGGCTCAAATGTCCCCACTTGTTTTTTCATTGCTAAATAGAAATCAATTCTCAGACAAAAAACTGATAAAATCGATCGATGATTTGATCAAAAAATTTGATACAAATCTCATGTACTAAAGAAAATTTGTCAGAGGATTTGATCAAAATATATCATTCAAATCTCATACACCAAAGAAAAATTAGTTATCTGCAAGTATTTTCACCAGATCGACGGATCTAGTTTATATTGCTGAAGGTGTGTGTTGAGGGGCTAAGGGTGGTGGAGCCTATGGTTGTGTGTGGTGGTGGCTTAAATGTGTATCTATTAAATGGGGGAAGGGGGGAGAAATCTGCAAGAGAAGCAGATGGTGTGTGAGGGAGACAGAGAGGTGTGTAAACAAAGAGAGAGAGAGAGTGAGCTCAAAGATTACTTGTCGCTAGTGGTTCGTTGGATGCTACAGCAGTGGTTCGGTGCGTGGGAGTGGAAATAAGACTATCGATGGGTGCTTTCTATGTGATAATTCTACCTCTTCTTTTATTTCCTTGTCAATACTTCTCTGACTGTCGATGGGTGCTTCGGGGATGGGAGAGAGAAAGACGAAGTAAGAGAGAAAGGTACAAGAGAGAAAGGAGATAGGTGGGTGTGAAAGGAGAGAGGTCGCAGGTGGGCAGATCCATGGCAGAGAAGAGAAAGAGAGGTAAAAGAGAGAAATGAGGATAAGTGCGTGAGAGTAGAGAGATAAAGAAGGGCTCGAGAGAGAAGCCACGTTGAGTTAGGGTTGAGGAGGGAGAGTAACGTGAGAGAGCAACTATAATGTTTAGGTGGGAATTTTTTTTTCTCAAGCTAATTTCAACCATCGCATCAGATTTAGACAAATTTAGAAATAACCTGGACCGCAAAGTACAAAAATTATTTTGTTTATATTTTAGAATTTAAATTGTATTATATTTTATTATATAGATTTACAAGATAAATTTGTATTATCTCCATTCTCAAGTTTAATTTTATTTTTTTTTAATTTAGTTTAATAAGGTGTCAACTAATTATTGAGTTTTATTGTGTATAAATTGGACCTAAGCAAGTAATCTAAAAGCCCAATTGATTATCGTTGATTTCCTTAATCGGAACGTGAGATATCAATCTTTGGCAAAAGAAATGAGCAATCTACTCTACATTTTCTAGATGCTTTATTTATCTTTTTATATGGTTCTCTTGGGATTTTTTTTCTCTATTTTAATAGGTTTTTTTCCTCTATTTTTACTGTAAATTAGCAATGTACTACGTGCATTACACGCTATTATTTTTGTTAAAATATATAAAAATTAAATTATATAACTAAATTAAATTTTATTTCATGTTTATCATACTTAAATTATTTGTATTGTGGACAAAAAAAATATATATATATATATATATAGATTTTTGGCAACGAAAATAATATTGTATCAACAAAAACAAAGTTATTGGTGCGTATTAATATTGAGATTTTGAAAAAAAATATATATATATTTTTATATACCATGTCAAGAGTAACATGATTATCTAAAAGTTTTGTAAGGATGGAAATATTTTCATAATATGCTAGAAGTTAGTTTATTATTTAAGTATAGAAGGATGTAATGATAATTTAAATATTTAATATTTAAATATAAAATGACATGCTAGCTTTTATGATTTTTTACGACGGTAAAATAGTGAATCAAAAATTTTTCATATTATGATACTTTTATTAATAATATAGACATAAATTAATCGTAATAATGTCATTCATTGAGTTTCTAGTCCCATTCTCTTAATGTAGATTAATTAGATTACAACCTTTAATTAAATTGTAATAGAAATTTATCAATGAATATAAAAAAAAGTATAGTAGAACCTATTTATTTTGGAAGTGGGTGATTTATCTAAAATTAATAAAAATTTAAAGTTTTTTTTCATTATGCACTTAGAAAAAAATGAATGAAGATGTTCAAACACATAATCTTAATGTTTAATAACAATGTGATACTCAATGTTTATGGCAGTAAAAGGAATAGAAACGTGGGTGATGACTAACACGATTTGGTGAAAAATGTTGTCGGCCAGTCATGTCTTGGTGTTTAAAATGCAAAAGGTTGGAGGCTTTTTTCCCTTTTTTTTTTTTTTTTTTATTCTGAATCAATTTACGTGAAATTTGATTAACCATCTCCATGATCCAATCATCATTTACGTATGAATTTTACTATTGACGTGACCTAAAGATACATTACAATGAACTATTTATCTCATATTATCCCAATCAAAATTAAGAATTTAAATCAATTTTCGACACGATATCTTTATTGTACTCTAATATTATCTTACCCAATACAGTAACAAAGAGTAATTCTACCAAATCACTTTTTTTAATATCATACCAAAGATTACAATTTTAAAATTCAAGTAATAAAAAATTATAATTATCGTGATTAATCACAAATATATGTCGATCATAAAATATCAAGATTGGTCATAAATAACACCAATTAGTAGTAACCAAAAAAGGTGTAAGTTGATTTCCCATGCTCTCCTCTTGGGGGTTCTTTTTTTGCTAAATAGTCACAAGACCAGTCACATAGAGAAATTTTCAACTAACACGGCAAGTTGCAAGTAATTGTTGACTGAGTGAGAATTCAATGACCATTAAGTATTCTTAACCCCTCCTCTAAATCACCAAGTAAAGTGGTTTAGTGGGGTGTCAGTCTTACTTCTCATTTTGAGGTTGGGAGTTCGAGTTTTAGAGTTTCTATTAGAACTTGGTGGTTGGTCGCTATGTTAGCCTACGTAGGTTTGATTTGGAGAGAATGTTTCAAGCGCGATCAGGGGCCTTATGATTCCACCGGTGAGGACTTATCGGGATAATCGCTGAACACTCTTTCTTGCCCCAACCCCTTTTTTTTAACCCTCCTCTTAGGGGTTCTGTTGTGTATGTTTTTGACCATCTCTTTATTTTTGGTAAGGGTGCTTTTTCAATTACTATAAATGCATAATAATTAAATTTTTTTTTTATTATAGTTGTGATCTATCGATCTATGAAAAAACGCATCCACTAGAGTGTCATATCATGTGTGTTGTGGCTTCGTATTTGCTGGCATCTAAGCCCAGCAGGATTAGTGTTTTGGGCCCCCACTGTCAGAAACTTTGTAGACCCATTGTTCAACATAATCCATGATTGCGATTTGAGTTGGGTGAGAGACAGATTACTAATCACGTACTAGAATGCAGGGATAAAAACATAAATTGAAACAAAAAAACAAATATACTGTTTGGTAACTTTTTTTAAGGAAAAAAAAATACAGGATGACGATTGTATAAAAGTAATTTGTTGTTAGAAATCCGTCTCTACTCCGCTTATTTTACGCCTGCGCCGTTATAGTCCTAAGGTCTTATTTTAACTCAATAGTTAAATAACACTAGTATATATATATATATATATATATTCAAGTACTTTCAGATATTTAGTCGATGTAAAATTGAGTACCCACATAAAAAATATTTTTTTAGTTAAAATATTCTAACATTTGTACGTATGTAAATACGTAAATGGTATACTAACATTTGTGTATACTAGCAATGGAATATGTGTCTTGACATAAATAATTTTTGTACATAAAAAATTAATAAAAAATATTATGTGTATATGTGCATAAATTTAATATCATCTTAAGTTTACCAAACTTTTTTTTTTATCGTTCAAATTGCATTATAGAATTATGAAAACTTTGATTGTCCTAACTATTCATTGGTCTAACTATAAAAAAAAATTATAATAATTAAAGTTCTATTTTTAAAATTTTTGGATTGAGAGTGATTTTTTTAGTGATGTTTGAATTTATTTTTTAGAAATTCATTTGATTAGAATTCTACTTATAATTCATTGATTAAAATAAAAATAATTATCAATATTCTAATCATATTAAAATCTTACTATAATTAAGAGTTAGTTAGATCAATTAGGATCAAATATACTGCTGATTATAATAATGCATATATATTTTTAAGGGTAATATAATCAATTAAATTTTTTTTATAGATATTCATATTTATACATAGAAAATTGATAATTAA
This sequence comes from Ilex paraguariensis, assembly GCA_963454935.2. Taxonomy (NCBI): domain Eukaryota; kingdom Viridiplantae; phylum Streptophyta; class Magnoliopsida; order Aquifoliales; family Aquifoliaceae; genus Ilex; species Ilex paraguariensis. The sequence continues at coordinate 1,523,119 of CAUOFW020005613.1, read as the reverse complement.
ACACATAAGGATGTGATAATAATTTAGATATTTAACTATATAAGGATAGAGTTACATTTACAATTCTTTATAAGAGTAAAATAGTGAATAAAATTTTTTTCATGTTAAGGTATCTTTATTAGTAATATAATATAATATAACTAGTTATTCCATGTGCCTTAAGGTATGCAGTAATAAAAAAAATTAATAATAAATATATTTATATTCATACTAAAAATCAAATCACAAATATAGAAAAGAAAAAAAAATTAAAGTACCAGTTATAATGGGGGGTGAGCGGTGGTAGTAGTGGTGCACAGCAGTGATGGTGGTGGGTGATGACGATTGTGGTTATGATGACAGCCGTAGGTGACAACGGTGATGGTGGTGGTGGGGCGACAGTGATGGGGGGGTAATGACAATGGCGGTGGTGGTGGTGGGTTGTGGTAGGCGATGACAAGTGCTTTTTGGTGACATTGTGATGAGTGGTGGCGAATGACAGTAGTAGTGGTGGTGGTAGGTGTGGTAGGAGTGGGTGACAGTGACTAGCGATGATGGTGGGCAACTAAGGGTGGTGATGGGCGACTAAGGTTGGTGGTGGGCAACAATAGTGGTGGTGGGTGCTAACAGTGGGCGACAATGGTAATGAGATGATTGTGGTAGTAGTAATAAATATAAGAGAGTAATACTAGTTGGATCTAAAAAAAATTGATCTAATTTGTTGATATAATGATATGATTTTCATAGAAATCTTTTGATCAACACCAAATTCTAATGTTTGATTAGGTCTATAATGAATCCAAATGTCATAATAAATTATGTCAATAAATTAGGTCTTAATAGCATTGCTCAATATAAGAATAGGATGACAATTATGGTGGGTGGTAGCAATTAATGGTGGGTGGTGGGGCAATGGCAGTGGTAGTGGTGGTGGGGTGGCGATAGTGGTATTGGCGACGGCAATAGTAGTGGACAATGGCGGTGGTAAGGTGGCGACAGTGGTATTGGCGGTGCCAAAATAGTGGTGGTGGGGTGGCGACAGTGGTATTGGCGTCGACAGTTGTAGTGGTGGCAGAAACGGTGGTGGGGTGGTGGCGGTGGTAGCGATAATGGTTATTGTGGCAGAGGTGATGGTGGCGGTGGCAGCATCGTGGGGGTGGTGTGGTTCTAAACATTACTTTTTTTTTGTAAAATACATGTGAGACGTTATAAGTCTTATAATCACTTTTTAAAAGTCATTCAAACACACACATTTAGGAGCCTATTTTCTCTATTATTTAGGGTGTTAATATTAGTCATCGGATATTTAAAGTAAATATTAAAAAGATTTCAACCGCAAAAAATAAAAATTATTTTATTTATCTTTTGATTTTTAAATTGTATTGTACTTTATTATATAGATATTAAAATAGATATAGATAGATAGATAGATATAGATGTATAAAATTATAAATGCAGTTTGTCTTGAAGAAATAGAAAAAATTTAGGATGAGGGGAGAAAAACTAGAAAATAAATGTTACTTAAAAATTGATATTCAATGATACCTAACAAAAAATAATACATTAGCATTGGTGAATGCACAGATTAACACCTTGAAAATTATATATGTTTGGAAATTCATATGGAGACCTAGTATTAATAGGGTTATTTGCTTACCATATTTTAAAAGAAATGATTATTTTAGGTAATTCAGACTAATTTTGCATAATCAAATAAAATACAAGATTAAATTTGGGATAAAAATAATGCCCATACTAATCCAGTGTTCAACAAGATACTAAATTAAAGTGGTATAATATCTATCCAGTCCAAACTTACGTTCGATTTTTTCACTTATCCTATAGTACTAATCATATAACCATCAATCTAGTTTGATTATCCATGTTTTAATTTATTTGGTGGGCAAAATATTTATTTTTTAACTTAATACAATTGAATTGGATTATAATATCATATCTCCAACTTTTACTAAATTTAGCTCAATAGTACAAGTAGAACGTATTATTCGTATGCATATTTTATACATATATGAAATAAATCTATACATAATACAAAATATTTTTGACAACTATTATGACTTCGTAATCTATCCCTTAACTTAGGATTAATGATGCAACTCTTTTCCACTATCTCTTTAGAAAAACAAGAATCATGTATTACAATATTTCCTATATATTTCATGTCAGTACTGCAACAAACAAATTGCGAACATCATCATAAGATACGGCATACTAATAACACTAATCTCGAATAACGGAACTCAATTCAAGAGCGGGCCTTTGAGACATTTTGTCAACACTAAAGTATCCAAAATCATTATTCTACACTCACATATCACCAAAGTAACAAAAAAGCCAAAATCTCGAATAAGACAATTCTATACGGGATAAAAAAGAGGCTAGAAAAGGAAAACTAAAAATGGGTGGAAGAGTTGCCCAATGTGTTATGGACATACCGAACCATAGCACGACGTGCAATGGGAGAAAATTCATACGCACTAGCAAATGGTATGGAGGGCGTGATACCTTTTGGAAATTGGTCTCCCCTCAATCAGAACCAACCTAGCGAACAGTGGAGAAAACGACAAAGCAGATCCTTCAAATAAATAGGCTAAGGAGATGGAGAATGCTAGAAAATATTCTATAGAGAGATTTGTTGAATTTCTTGAAGAGTTTTACATGTGAGAAACAAAAACTACTTGGGATATAAACTTTCTTGTATGCAAATAATTTTCTGACAAGTAACCATTTTTTTGGGCAAAAATCACAAGAAAAGTTAATTTCTTCGCATAAAACTAGTGTTGCATAATTCAATTCCCAAGTTACTATATCTTCAATTATCTTCATACTCAAACTCAAATATTGTGAGAAATTCCATGATTATTAACTTTTACATAATCTTTTCGACTCTTAAAAGAAGCATAGTTTTGAGGGTTTTAAAATCATCTCAAATTTTGAGAAATCAATTGAGCATTTTTGGTTAAAAAATGTGTAAGGGCAAGTTAGATAAAATAAGAATTTGCTAATAACTTTCACGTATGAAAATAATTAGTGTTGTGATGTGCATTTTGAATTTGCATCTAGCGCTATCAATCTTATCTTATCTCTATCTATTCAAGTTATCTTATGAAGATTTTTGTTGTCGATCAAATTTATTTATAATTGTATCGTGCTTAAGTTAACACACATAATTTATGAATCATAAATATTTTGTTATAATCCCTTAGTCAAATCATAATATTACATTAATCATGTTTATTTATTAACTACAACATATTTAAGTTAAACTGCACAAATCCGTAAAAAACAAATGCATGGTTATCTAAAGTGGATTGTTTCTTTTGTAGTAGATGCCGAACCTGCTGCCCCGTTGACTAAGAAAGGGGCGAGCACAACAACATAAATTCATAATTAAGTTCTTCTTCCCTCTCAACCAAACAAAACCAGTTACACATGAAAAGCACCAAAAAATTTCTTCAAATTCTACCAACAAACTGTGTATGTTGTGTTAAAAGTGATTTATTCATATTTAAAATTAATTTCAGTAATTTATTATTTGAGTTACTAAGTTGTACAATTTTGAATTTTATATAGAAAACTTGTCATCTCAAGTTGCTAATTTCGCATCAGGTTCATAGTACATTAATGTGTTGTGCTAAGAAATAATACCCTTAATTTTTCTAAATGTACAAAGTAAGGTGTCATGTGTTAAATTTTTTAATGTACTTTTGCTTATTTTAAAAATATTTATAAATAATTTTAGCTTTAACAATTTTATTTTTTGCCCCTTAAAAAGCTAAACTTATTTTTCCAAACATAATCTACATAGATTTATTAAAATTCGGATATATCATTTTTTATTTATTATATAGTAATTAAATATATTTTTACTCAAAGAATTTATTTAAAAAAAAAATGAAACGGTACTTAATAATCCAAAAATTAGTGTTGGAAGGGAAGAAATTAAGACAATGAATCAGATCATGATAATCCCTAAACACAAGACACTTTCCTCGTCCCTGCTGTAACTGTGTTTCTTTTGTTCTGTTACCATCTTCTCTCCCACAATTCTCGCAATTCCGAACCTATCCCTCTCTTACTAATCCTAAGGTCCTTTCTCTCCACCGAAGTCTTCCGAACCTCGAATCGATCGTGTTGATGTTGTAGACTTCTTTCTCTCTCTCTCTTTCTCTCTCACACACAANCCATCTTCTCTCCCACAATTCTCGCAATTCCGAACCTATCCCTCTCTTACTAATCCTCAGGTCCTTTCTCTCCACCGAAGTCTTCCGAACCTCGAATCGATCGTGTTTATGTTGTAGACTTCTTTCTCTCTCTCTCTTTCTCTCTCTCACACACACACACATACATAGTAAATTTCCACCGGCGAAGTCTCTTTTGGATTCGCCGATCGCACGGCCATCAAATGACTCTCATGACTCCTCCGCCAATGGACGTAATCACTCTATCTCTATCTATCTATCTATCTATCTATCTATCTATCTATCTATCTGTATATATGTTATATACACAAACGTATATAGGTGCTTATTAGTATACATCTACTTCGTTCAGCTTTCTTTGCTGCTGTCTACATTCTCTCACCTGTCTCTCTCTCTCTCTCTCTCTATATATATATATATATATCTATATATCACTGAAGAGTTCTTTTGAATTTCGATTTGTTGAATAGTTCGGTTCGATTTCGATAGTTGGCTGATAAATTGGGCTTAATTAAACCATTCTCCGCACGACAATGTAGAATTTCTAGGGTTTGTATTGATCAGCAGTGCTTCGCTGCACCAGATCCAATCTCTCACTTCTTCTTTGTTTTTCGCAGCCCGAGGACGATCAAATGCTCGTTCCCCACTCTGATTTTGCTGCCGATGCCCCTCAACCCATGGAAGGTAGTTACCTATATGTGTATTGATTCGTTAAAAATCTCTGAATTTCCGGTCTTGTTTTATGTTCCTCGAATTATGCACAACACACACGTGTAGTTGATTTGATTGAATTGTGGGCTGTGGATTTTTTGTTTTGTTTGTTTTTGGTGTGCATCAATGGTAGTTGCACCCGCAGAAACTGGCAATACAGTGGATGCACAGGCGGTTGATGATCCACCATCAGCACGGTTCACATGGACAATTGAGAATTTTTCAAGGCTAAATACCAAGAAGTTATACTCTGAAGTTTTCTATGTTGGAGGATACAAATGGTAAGTTTAATGGTTATGTATGTGTTTTTAAGAAAAGATTTAGTGGCTCTTTATTGATTTATTATGTTTTTGAGGGAACTTGATATTGATTGTAAAGATGGGCATTTGAGATTCTTCTGTCCGGTTGTGTTGGGCAGGCGTGTGCTTATATTCCCAAAAGGGAACAATGTGGACCACTTGTCTATGTATTTGGACGTTGCGGATTCTTCGACTTTGCCATATGGGTGGAGTAGATCCGCACAATTCAGCTTAGCTGTTATCAATCAAATCCATAGCAAGTTCACAGTTAGAAAAGGTAAGCAATTTGTTTTCTACATCTGTGCTAGCCAAAGACTTCTTCATTTATATATTAGGTGGTGGCAGAAAATGTGGCATTTGCTTGTACTTTTGCGTTCTTTCATATATCAACTTGACAAATCTTCACAGTTTATTGTTAGTAAACCATACGTAGAATTGTAGATATAGCAATAGATGATAGTTCTAAATATTGTTGTCCCTGACATAGGTTTTCCATCTGCTTGATGGGCATTTGAAGATTTAAACTGTAATTGGATGGCTGACTCCTCCACTTTTTTTCTTGAATTTCCCATATTGTGAAAAAGGAAAAAAAGATATACAACAAGAAAGAAAGATATTCAATAAATTACTTGTAGTACCAAATATATATATCAAGGGGCTAACTGGGGCATGCAAGGCATCAAATTGCACAGTGTTGCTGCAAATCTGTCCTTGTGTGAGAACTATTTGATCCTTGTTAATTAGACTACTCTATCTGTCACTATAGTTTCTTGCATCTATGCNATATATATATCAAGGGGCTAACTGGGGCATGCAAGGCATCAAATTGCACAGTGTTGCAGCAAATTTGTCCTTGTGTGAGAACTATTTGATCCTTGTTAATTAGACTACTCTATCTGTCACTATAGTTTCTTGCATCTATGCGCTTTTTTTGGTACTTTGTTTAGAGTGATCCTTATCTCGTGTACGGTAGCAGTAACATCTCAAAACTGACAGTGGAAGTTTACTGCTTTAAGCCACGAAAATAAATTTGCCTTATATTAGAAGGTTCCTGATATTTTTTTAGTTTCTGCGTTGTATGATTGCTGATATTATTTGTTTAGCCATTTCATTTGATATCAGTGTTTGGTGTTTCTCCATGAAAACAATAGTACACTTTGCGTAGTGTAAATTACTAGAGACCAGAACAAAAATTGCATGGTGTTTTGGCTTTCAAGTTGCTACGTCTCTAACCTAAGCTTTGAGCTTGCTGATACCAAATTTTCCTGGCTTATTTTTTCAAGTCTTAGCATTTCTAACCTAAGCTTTGGGCTTGCTGACAACCTGCGTTCTTTTTATTTCTTTCCTTGTTCTTTATTATAGGAAATTTTTTTGCACTAGTTANTTGCTGACAACCTGCGTTCTTTTTATTTCTTTCCTTGTTCTTTATTATAGGAAATTTTTTTGCACTAGTTACTCACTTTGTATTTTTTCCCTCATGGCTTGCGATATATTTCTTTAACTTCTCTTATCACGGTAAGATGAATAGGTACAACCGTACAACAAAACTGCTTGGTAAGAACATATGATTTCAACTGTACTTGCTTATGTTTGCTTGTATTGAATTTTTGTCCCTCAATGAAGCCACACAAAAATGCATATTTTAGCTGGTGGTTATACACAAGCTGTTTATGTTCATAAATCGAATGAAAATGCATTTCAATGGTGCCTTCCATCTTTTGGTGGCCACAAGTTTTTGGCAATTTTGTTTGCTCATTTATGATTCAAAATTTTTAGGTTTCAATTTTTTAAGTTTTCTTTTATTTTTTCCCTTTAATAGTGTTTATTGTTGTCTGTTATGACTTATTCCTGTTAGTTTATGTTCGTGGGAAATACTTTTCGTGATATAATGGTAATTAAATGAAAAAGTGTATGAGGCATGTACAAATTTATCCTAAATCCATTTTATTAAAATCTAATGAGCCAAAGTGAAAATACCAAGGGTCTGAAAAAACCATGATTATGATTTCAAATGCACTGATTTTTGAAGTGAACGTGATTCTAGAATCAACTCCAAGGGTTGGGAGTATGAAATTTTCCATTTTCATCCATTAAATAANAATGCACTGATTTTTGAAGTGAACGTGATTCTAGAATCAACTCCAAGGGTTGGGAGTATGAAATTTTCCATTTTCATCCATTAAATAATATTTAAGTACTTGACTAGTTCTAGGAGAAAAACTATGATGATAGGTTAGTTGATTGCTAGTGTCAACAAAGGGTGCATGACATAGCAAAAGGAAAAAAATGTCGTAGGTGTTACATATGTCATGAGTAGTTGGAACTTTGTTTTAGGGTTAAATAGAAGTAATACATTAAATTTCATTTTTTCTTGCTACTCTTAGGGATCAACCAAGTTATTAAGCAGGGCAAATGATAATGTATAAAACTCAACTCAACAAAGCCTTTGTCCCAACTATTTGTGATTAGCTACTTGAATGCTGTTTCTCCACGTGGTATATCAAGGTTTCCGTTGAACTGTGAGCTATCACATTCCTTGTTATTACTATGTCATTTAGAGCTAATTTGGCTTATCTCTACCTCTCGATCACTTTTCCTAGGTCTTCGATAAATGAAAATGAAACTATTTGATTTACTGTAGTTGTACCATCTGTATTACCTTCTTCAAGTGTACCATTTTGTTTTTGAAATATTTCCTAAATGATTCCGTTTTCTAGGTGATCAAAACAATGTACCGAAACGAAATTTTAGTTCTCGCCTCCTACTCTTGTAATGTTTTCACTGGAAGAGTTCTAAAATAGTGATATTCAAATCAATTAGTTGGCCATTAGGATTTGTATCTTATCTTAGAAAATATAATAATATAAATACTAAAAATATGCTCTTATATGTTATGATTCAGTGCTGTATAATTGTGAGATTCTGAGTATTCCTTCCTTAAAAAAAGACCTGGACTTTTTTCCTTTTTCTGAGTTTAATGCTAAATTTTATCACACAATGTCCAATGAGTTCTTGATGTGAATTTGTGATTTAGCTCAATTAATTGCTATCATGCTGTTCAGGAACTCACCTCCTAGATGTAGCATACTGCATTTTAATTCATTTATTTGGTTCTTTTCTGGTGGTTCTGCAGATACACATCACCAGTTCAATGCGCGAGAAAGTGATTGGGGTTTCACTTCGTTCATGCCTCTTAGTGAACTATATGACCCAGGTAGAGGTTATCTTGTGAACGATACATGCATAGTTGAAGCTGATGTTGCTGTCCGTAGAGTTGTTGATTACTGGTCACATGACTCAAAGAAAGAGACTGGTTATGTTGGACTAAAAAATCAAGGAGCTACTTGTTATATGAACTCTCTCCTCCAGACATTGTACCATATTCCTTATTTTAGAAAGGTAGCATATTTGATCTACTTGTTGCCTTGGTGTTTATTTAAAAAAAAAAATGGCTTATTTGACACTTGGTATTCAGGCAGTGTATCATATGCCAACAACCGAGAATGATATGCCATCAGGGAGCATCCCTCTGGCTTTGCAGAGTTTATTCTATAAGCTCCAGTACAGTGACACTAGTGTAGCAACAAAAGAGTTGACCAAATCGTTTGGGTGGGACACATATGATTCTTTTATGCAGCATGATGTTCAAGAACTTAACAGGGTTCTTTGTGAAAAGCTTGAAGACAAAATGAAGGTAGAAGGGTTTAATAGCACCTTACTTTGGACTTCATTGCTCTTATCCAAAATTGCTGTTTTATGCTTTACTGTGCTTTTCTGGCTCAGGGAACTGTGGTGGAGGGTACAATACAGCAGTTATTTGAAGGGCACCACATGAATTATATTGAGTGCATCAATGTGGACTACAAATCGACAAGGAAGGAGTCATTTTATGGTACATGTTTTAACTCAATCGGAGATGACTATAACTTGGATGGATTTTTAGCTATTGCTGACACTTTTTTTGTGTCAGATCTTCAGCTTGATGTCAAAGGCTGTCGGGATGTTTATGCTTCTTTTGACAAGTATGTGGAAGTGGAGCGTCTTGAGGGTGATAATAAATATCATGCTGAACAGCATGGATTGCAGGTTGGATGGCTTTTTTTTTTTGTTTTTTTTTTGCTTCCCCACTCCCTCACTCTTTTCCCGTTGGTGGGGGAAGGGCCGAAGGGGGCCTTGGGTGGACATAACCACAGGTTGGGTGCCTTGGAGACTTGAATTGTTTTCCTGAGTAAAACAAAGGATTTTACCTTTTTTTATTCGCTAGAGATCTTTGGCAATTAATCTTTATAGTTGGCCTGCTTTACCCCCTTCCCCAACTTCCGAAAAAACTAGGCAGTTGTTTGAAGATTGAACAAAGCATTAGTGCTTAAGTTGACTTGTAAGATTATTTTGCAGTAGGGAGATTCATTTTGACACTTTCATTGCTTGGCATTTCTGTACTATTTTTCTCCTTCTTGGGCTGAATTGTTAAATAAAGTATTTTAGTGTGACTTTCTTACAAACATTGCTGTACATTTGGCCTTTTTTCAGGATGCTAGGAAGGGTGTACTGTTCATTGACTTCCCCCCTGTTCTTCAGCTTCAGTTGAAACGGTTTGAATATGATTTTATGCGGGATACTATGGTAAAGGTTGGTAACTGAAAAATTACTTATTTGCTTTGGTGACAAAACTATACGATTGTGTATGATGTGCTGCTATGTGCGACTGTGTATGGTGTGATTTCTTGTTTGGTTTGGTTTGGTTTGGTTAGCATTGGTGTTATAATGGGTAAGCAAGTTACAACACATGGAAATGGTCCTTAATTACAACTACAGATCCGCCCACACCCCACTGTGTCACCCTTTTTTTTCAGTGTTCACATCTCTGCTAGTATGGGATACTTGTGAGAAAATGTTGCCAGCTTTATAATATAGTTATTTACTTGCCACATTTGGTTAGAAAGTAAAAAGAGATCCTCTTAGACAAGAAAAAAAAACATGAAGGATTTTAAGGATGCATGGTCCTTTGCAGGTGCAATACGGTAGTAAAAGGCTTGAATTTACGTCTGTATGTTGAGATGTAAATTTGCCTCTTAGCTTTTTGCAAGACTGCAGACAAGAAAAAGAAAAGAAAAATAAAGAAAAGAATCTTTCACAAGATTATGAGGGAAATAAATTTTTTCTCTATTATGATAACTGGGTGGTTATTGTTATTATTTTTCTTAGCATAAGCACTATTGTTTTGCTAGTGGGAAGGGGTTTTGATGCAAAAATGAGCTACTTAATGAGGGTAGCTGTTCCTCTGTTTTTGGACGTAGGGATATGGTTAGGAGTATGATTAGTTTAGACTTGAGAGAAGCTAAAATTGATAGATGGCAGTTTGTTTGTGATCTTCAAGCTTGGGAAATACTCCATGGTGTTTGACTGCTTTTAACAAAGTGAATTGTATTCTTGTGATAATTAAACTGTAATTCGCTATTTTACAGTGTACATTTTATTTTGGACATTGCATGTGATGTCCTGTCCTTAGGGAACCTAGCCTCCTGTGCTTATTTCCATGAAGTCCTTTGAATATTTTCTTAATTTTATTGGCATAACTAAATGATGTTTTTCTACGTCTTGGTTTTAATTCTTGGAGGTGGCCCTTAAAAAAAAATGGAAAATTGCTTCTGTAGTATTTTATTTAAGGTGACGTGTGATTCACTAGAAAAACTAAAATGAAGAAAATTTGTGAGGTTGGTGTTTATGTGTGAAAAAACCAAAGTTGAGCTGTATTGTCTTATTATATATTGTTAGATATCTGAACTGAGGCTTTGTTATGTATTTGCTGTCCTTTGGGCCATATTGGTTTCACTGAAGTTGGTTCATATTTGCCAATGCTCAGTTCTTTAGCCTAATACGTTCCTAGTTGTTTCTATTTTGTACTCCATTCCAGAGTATACATTGGTGTTTTACGTAGGTTTTGTGTTAGAGTCATTAGGGTTGAAGTCTGGGTGGCTGGCCTGAATCACCATTAGTGTAGTTTGAGCCTGGTTACTGGTGGGTTTGGTTGGGTGTGGTTTTGATTTGAGCCTTGATTCATAGTTAGGCTGCTTAGCCTTACCTAGACCTGATTCTGGCAGCATATTTTAGCTGCGCCCTTTCCCTTGGTATCTTTCTTACAAGCTGACATCCTATGTTCATCTCTATCATACACGGGGTGTCTTTCCATGGCATAGAAGTTTGCAAAGGTATTATCAGGTTCTGATTGCATGAGAAATTGTCAAGAGTTGAAGTAATGGTCCAGAAGAATGCTTTGCACGACTTTTGTATGTTAAGGCATTCATTTTGAAGGTTTACTTATTATCAATCAATTTTGCTTTTGCATTCCAATTTCCAATTTGTTTTTACACCTCTCTCTCCCTCCCTCCCTCCCATTCTTTCGCTGCTTTAATGACGGTGGGTCATTTTGGTTCCAGAGAAACCATGTGAACTTAGCTTGGGCCGGACTAGATGCGCCTAAAGTGAACCTGGAACGGGCTTGTGCTTTGCCATCTGTTAAATAGGTTGTGCAGGTTGGGCACTTGTAAATCATTGCTCTGTTAGAAGTCAAAACTGTAATTGGGGAGAGATCCATTTTTAGTAGTTGTATTTGGAGTGATAAGTTATTTTCCCCCCTTGTGAAATACGAGTTTGGCTTCAAGATTATGTGTATGTGAATAAAGAAGACAATTAATAAAACCTTTTATGGTTTCTAAGACTACTGAATGGGATGGTTTTATAGTAGATGCTCTAAAGCTGTGTCAGAATGCCATGTTTTCCCTGATTCATTTTTAGGTAAGGTTTGGAATTTGGATATCTTTCTCGAAGAGCATGCCATTATTAAATATCCGTCAATGTCATTTTGCCATTAGTTGTGTGAGTGACGGAATGTCTATATCAGTTTCCGTGAGATGATTACTTTCTTTTATCTTAGATAACACGTGTCCCTGTCCCCCACTGCCTCTCCTTGTTTGTCTGATGTGAGTCATTTACTCTTCAAGCATTCCCCCCCCCCCTCTCTTATTTTTTCCCTTTTCAGACTGAATTTTCCTTTTTCGTAAGTATTTTTGGTTGTTTTACTCGTTCCTCTTATCCATGATGCATCTGAAATCTTCTTTGACGCATAGTTTTTTTTTTTTTTTTGGAAGGGGGAGGGGGTTTGGGGTTGATACTTCTTTCTGTATCTATCCATCGTGCTCAGCAGAGAGGGTTGTTACTCTGTTTCTTTACCTAACTATTGTGCTAAGTTGAGAGGGGTTGTACTTGTTTCTTTGTCTATCTATTGTATACTGTTCAGACTGTGCTTGATTTTTAGACTTAACTATCATAGTGATGGGACAAAATTGATCAACTTTAGAAACTCTTTTGCTCTCAATGTTGAATTTTTCACAGATTATTGTACCAAAGTTTTTAATTCTCAGCCTTTTGTCTCATTTTGTTTTCTTCCCAGTAAGGCTTGTTGCTGAAGTTGTTTGTCTTGCTAATTAAACAGATAAATGATCGCTATGAGTTCCCTTTGCAACTTGATCTTGATAGAGAGAGTGGCAAGTATTTATCACCTGAGGCTGATAGGAGTGTTCGCAACTTGTACACTCTTCACAGGTATTAGTTGTATTTTTTGTCTGTTCATTTTTTTCAGCAGTTTTATGACACGATGCATAGTTTTCACTTCCTTGTTTGGTGAACCGTCTTCTATAATTGTTGAAATTTATTTGTGATGTGTGATAAAGGATCAAAATTTCGTTTTGATGTGTTATTTCGACCATCTAAGAAACATAATTGCTTTGGAAATTGAATAGAAATGGATAAAATTTTTGGAAATTTTTTTCCAAAATATTTTGAAAAATTGGTCAAAATATACCGAAACATCATGAAAAATCTTGAAACATTCCGAAATGTTAGTGGAAATATGTTGAAACTCCTTGAAACATTCAGAAAGACCCCAAAACATTGGAATTTCAATTCAATAACTGATTTCAAGGATCAAAATTTTGTTTTGGTGTATAGTTTCAAGGAGCTTGAAAGGGAAAACATTTTTGTAATGTTTCAAAAACATTTTAGAAACAGGAAATAAATAAAGAAAAATTTAAATATTTCTTTCTGTAACATTGTTTGAAACATACCAAAACATAGGTTAAAACATGCTAAAACACTTTAATTGGAACATCTCGAAACTTATCGAAACATAGGAATTTTGATATTCAATCATTGATTCATTTCGGTTTTCATGAAAACGAAAATATTTCGACTATTTCGAAACGAAATTTAGTTCCTTAATTGATTCATTTCGGTGTCCTTGAAAATGGAAAGAAAACGTTTAGGCAAGTTGTTGAAGTTGTCAGCTGTTGCGACCATTTCGAAATGAAATTTTAATCCTTGTCTGAGTTCACTTATTTAGGCAAGTTGCCTTCTGGTTGTTCTCCCTTCTTCCAATTTCTTAATGATGAAAAAGCAAATGGCATGCTGTGAGCTAGGTGACTAGCAAAGATTTTGTTGTCTTCTTACAATAAAGTTGATGACATATATAATTATGTTGAGGAAGGGAAAAAGGTGGATTGTTTTTAATCATACTGCTATTATTTTCGGGTGGACTTGCACCCACATGTTCCCAAAACTGAAACTATATCAAATAAGTCATATTTGCCAGTGTTATTATTCTCTTGGAATGTCACTATTAGATTACCTATAGTGCAACTAAGTGACATTTTTACCTACATAGTTCTAGAATGTAGCATTTCAACCCTGTAAATAAGGTGCCTCTCGTTTGGCATAGGGCTCTGTTATTTTCTTTGATGTGAATGCATTAGTTCATTTTTTTTATTCCTAAAATTATTTCAAATCTTTAGATGGATATTAGAATCCCTATACTAAGCTGGTAACTTCGTCTCTGACGCTTTTCTCCAATTGATTGCCATCAACTTAATTACCTTTTATTTCTTTGTCTTGATAGATTTCTCTTTTTTGTGTTATTATTTTTGGTTGGTTCTCTGTTAATTTTTTATTATGGTAGTGTTTGATAAAATTGAAAGCCGAATACTAAAAATTGAATGCTGAATCTTAAATGTTGAATGCTAAATTTTTTAATTCGTAGACTATTTGGTATTAATTGCAATTTAAGTGTTGAATTTAATCAAATTATTTGACAAATATAAGAAGTTGAAGTTTGAAAATTATTATTATTTTACTTTTGTCTTTCTCTTTAACCATTTCTCCACAACTGCCTTATTCTTATCACTATTATCACAATGGTGGTGGTAATGGTGTGGCGATGATGGTGGTAGTGGCGACAACACAGTAGTGGTGGTGGCGGCGGCAACAGTGACACAATGATAATGATTGCGACAATGATGGTGGTGGTGGCAGCAACACTATGGTGGTGGTGGTGGCGGCAACATAATGGCAGTGATAATGGCAGTGGTGGTGGCACAATGATAATGGTGGTAGCGGCGACGACAGTGGTNCGACAATGATGGTGGTGGTGGCAGCAACACTATGGTGGTGGTGGTGGCGGCAACATAATGGCAGTGATAGTGGCAGTGGTGGTGGCACAATGATAATGGTAGTGGCGGCGGTGGCACAATGGTGGTGGTGGCGGTGGTGGTGACATAATGGTAGTGATGGTGACAACAATACAATGGTGGTGATGGGGGTAGTGGTGGTGACAATAATGGTAGGGGTAGTGGTGGTGGTGGTGGTGATGGCGACGGCAATGGTGGTCGTGGCAATNGAAGCTTGTATATTTGTTATAATCTTTATCATCTATTAACTAATTTTCAGGAGGAAGTTGCTAAAGAATTTGGTGTGCCAGTGCAATTTCAACGTTACTGGCTTTGGGCAAAGCGCCAAAACCACACATACCGTCCAAATCGGCCATTGACTTCTCAGGAGGAAGTTCAATCGGTATGTATTTTTGACTTTGCACCTACTCTATGTTGCTGTATTCCACCTTTGGATGTTTTTTGAGCTGCATTCTGAGATTTGAAATTGGCTCATGGTATCATACTGGCATCTTGATACTCATGTTTTATTGAGCTGCATTTTACTCTGTGATCTATCTCATTGGTGATGCACTTATTTCTTATATTTGACTGGTCTACTGACATGAACTCTTGTGAACAATGTTAATTAAGTAGGGTTGGGTGTATCATAATAACCCATTTCCATAAAATGTAGGCCACTAAAATATCTCCAAATATATCAATAATACTTTCTCTGGGGATTGCCGACACTATTTCTTCCTCTTTTCTAAACTTCTTCCACTCTCGGATCCTTCCTGCACCAAGTGGAATAGTTGTGGGGAAGCCTTCTTTTTCCTCGTTTTCCTGTTGCAGGAATGTCTTTCCATACATACTTCATCGATGGGATTTCAAACTCACATAAACAAATAATTGTGTTCTATTTGTTTTGCATCAAATCAAAGATTTACTATATATTGTTTCATTTTCTGTCTGTCAGTCCCTTCACTCTAGAGTGTTGTAGTTATTAGTGTCTTGTTGAAGTTGATTATTGTCTGGACTTATGATAATCTCACTTCCATATGTTTTAGGTTGGACAACTGAGAGAGGTATCCAACAAAGCTAATAATGCAGAGCNATTTTTTTTGGGAACTGCTAGGAAAACTTTCTGCAAGTTATGGTATTAGTCTTGTTCCAGTGTACAATGGTAGCCTCGGTTGTGTGAAAGGAATGCATTTTATGGACTTCTTCAGTTATGAGACTTGATGACGTATATTGGGATCTAATTAGAAGCGAAGCTTCTAAGCTTATGAACAGGATTGTAGGTGAAAAAAGTGAGAACGAACAAGTATTTTTTGATGCAGTTGGCAAATACTCGTGCTCTGGGCTTTAGCAGTTCGTAGTGGTTGCCACATCAGTATGATGGGTTGTTCGACACCTGTGACAGCATATAGATTGAGGATGTCATTTTTGACTTAAAATGGTGATGCAATTTAAATGATACTCTAATGGATGGCATCTCATGATTCTCTATAATGGATAATTTTAGGGACCAATGAGAAGAACCGATTGAATAAAGTGACATTGGTTAAGGTATTAAGGGAAGACATGATAGCATCTCATATAGTATATGGACAATTCCAAGTTGACCTTAATTGTAGGTTAACCCATATTTTCATCATGATACTTTCAAATAAAGAAGCTTGTATATTTGTTATAATCTTTATCATCTATTAACTAATTTTCAGGAGGAAGTTGCTAAAGAATTTGGTGTGCCAGTGCAATTTCAACGTTACTGGCTTTGGGCAAAGCGCCAAAACCACACATACCGTCCAAATCGGCCATTGACTTCTCAGGAGGAAGTTCAATCGGTATGTATTTTTGACTTTGCACCTACTCTATGTTGCTGTATTCCACCTTTGGATGTTTTTTGAGCTGCATTCTGAGATTTGAAATTGGCTCATGGTATCATACTGGCATCTTGATACTCGTGTTTTATTGAGCTGCATTTTACTCTGTGATCTATCTCATTGGTGATGCACTTATTTCTTATATTTGACTGGTCTACTGACATGAACTCTTGTGAACAATGTTAATTAAGTAGGGTTGGGTGTATCATAATAACCCATTTCCATAAAATGTAGGCCACTAAAATATCTCCAAATATATCAATAATACTTTCTCTGGGGATTGCCGACACTATTTCTTCCTCTTTTCTAAACTTCTTCCACTCTCGGATCCTTCCTGCACCAAGTGGAATAGTTGTGGGGAAGCCTTCTTTTTCCTCGTTTTCCTGTTGCAGGAATGTCTTTCCATACATACTTCATCGATGGCATTTCAAACTCACATAAACAAATAATTGTGTTCTATTTGTTGTGCATCAAATCAAAGATTTACTATATATTGTTTCATTTTCTGTCTGTCAGTCCCTTCACTCTAGAGTGTTGCNTACAAATTTTGATATTTTGCTTTGCTCGCATTTTATAATTTTACGTATCAATGAAAAGCTTTTTCTTATCAAGAAAAAAAAATTGATATTGTGCTCAACAGGTAAATATATTAGTACCGTCTGATAAAGAAATACATCTGGTGGCGGTGCCTTTTTTTTTAGAGAAAGTTATCCACCTATGTGCTTGTTTTGATCTTGTACTTTTGAAGTGCACTAGAACTCGACAAATATTAAGCCAGCAGAAGCTGAATTTGGACTTTTCTAGGAATTTCAACTGGTTATTAATTGAGAGATTAATAAATTGATTTTGGCCTCCAAATTTGTCTCTAAAGTTTTATTTTCATTTTCAGTTTTAAAGCAGGCTGATTTTCATTTTCCATTTCTTCTTAATTGGTCGCTCATTGCACAATTGAATGGCCTGATTATAGCTGATGTGCTGCTTCAATGAGATATGCTAAAACATCTTAAAACACCTCGAAACAATCGGAACTTCTTCTAGTCCTCGGCTCTCTTTCATAAGACTCATGTAGTCCACCAGCAAAAGAGCTTCACTTTTAGCAGGAAGTGACTGACTTATTTGGAAGCAATAAGCAGATTGATTGATTGGTTGAAAGAGCAGTACCTAGAAGAAGCTATCTATATTCACCAGACTGAGAAGACTGGGCTATCCTTACCCACACCTTGTTAGAATCTCACAACAAAGAATCATTTTATGTACATGTCTATGCCACATATTCATGCCTAACATTCTTGTTGAACAACTTGTGCATGTCTAGCAAAATCAATGTCAAAGACATTAAAAAGCAACAAAATGAAGGGAAACCAGTCATGGCTAGTCATTTAACAAGTTATACTGCCATTGGTTGGGAATCACACCTAAGAGTCTGAGACCAAGAAGAATCGCCTGGTCTCGGAGTCTTATTAGGTCAAATCAGTCAAGACAATAGTTTAGAAGAATATAACAAAATTAAAGAGGAGTGTCTGTAGTGCTGGGCTAGGGATGGGCTGACCTAAAACATGTAGTGTGTGTGGGTTAGATTCTCCTTGGTCTTTACCTTAGTCCAGACCTAGTCCATGGGCCATTTTTTTATTATTATATACTAAATTACAATCTATTTTTAATTTTTTACTCAAAAATAATTTTTTCGTATATACTTGCTACAAGGGCCTGGCCAGGCTAGGTTGCCGACCCATGCCCACTCCTCATTGTCTGTACAACTATGAATCTAAGATACGGATATGGATACGGGATATGAGTATGATACAATACTGATACAATAATACGACAATAATTGAAAAATAGGATACGAATACCAAAGATCAAAATTTTGTTTATAAATAGCCGGAAATTTTCTGTTTCCAAGGAAATCAAAACAAATTAGTGATTAAATTAAAATTTCGATGGTTTGATGTTCTTTGGGAAGGTTTCGAGATGCTGTGGCATATTTCCACAATGTTTTGAGAGGTTTCAATATATTTTGACTAATATATTAAAATATTTTGGAAGTAAATTCTTAAGTTTTTTATTCGTTTCAATTTTGTTTTCGAAAGATTTCGAAATGTTTCTGATTTCTAGGTGATTGAAACAATACAAAATTTTGATCCTTGGGTGTGGGACAACTATTGCAAACCATAGGCACAAGATTCTTGTGAAGGGGAGTGACATAGTCCAATTTCTGGGGAAAACTTGGAAATGTATTGATATTTTTTTTGGGAACTGCTAGGAAAACTTTCTGCAAGTTATGGTATTAGTCTTGTTCCAGTGTACAATGGTAGCCTCGGTTGTGTGAAAGGAATGCATTTTATGGACTTCTTCAGTTATGAGACTTGATGACGTATATTGGGATCTAATTAGAAGCGAAGCTTCTAAGCTTATGAACAGGATTGTAGGTGAAAAAAGTGAGAACGAACAAGTATTTTTTGATGCAGTTGGCAAATACTCGTGCTCTGGGCTTTAGCAGTTCGTAGTGGTTGCCACATCAGTATGATGGGTTGTTCGACACCTGTGACAGCATATAGATTGAGGATGTCATTTTTGACTTAAAATGGTGATGCAATTTAAATGATACTCTAATGGATGGCATCTCATGATTCTCTATAATGGATAATTTTAGGGACCAATGAGAAGAACCGATTGAATAAAGTGACATTGGTTAAGGTATTAAGGGAAGACATGATAGCATCTCATATAGTATATGGACAATTCCAAGTTGACCTTAATTGTAGGTTAACCCATATTTTCATCATGATACTTTCAAATAAAGAAGCTTGTATATTTGTTATAATCTTTATCATCTATTAACTAATTTTCAGGAGGAAGTTGCTAAAGAATTTGGTGTGCCAGTGCAATTTCAACGTTACTGGCTTTGGGCAAAGCGCCAAAACCACACATACCGTCCAAATCGGCCATTGACTTCTCAGGAGGAAGTTCAATCGGTATGTATTTTTGACTTTGCACCTACTCTATGTTGCTGTATTCCACCTTTGGATGTTTTTTGAGCTGCATTCTGAGATTTGAAATTGGCTCATGGTATCATACTGGCATCTTGATACTCATGTTTTATTGAGCTGCATTTTACTCTGTGATCTATCTCATTGGTGATGCACTTATTTCTTATATTTGACTGGTCTACTGACATGAACTCTTGTGAACAATGTTAATTAAGTAGGGTTGGGTGTATCATAATAACCCATTTCCATAAAATGTAGGCCACTAAAATATCTCCAAATATATCAATAATACTTTCTCTGGGGATTGCCGACACTATTTCTTCCTCTTTTCTAAACTTCTTCCACTCTCGGATCCTTCCTGCACCAAGTGGAATAGTTGTGGGGAAGCCTTCTTTTTCCTCGTTTTCCTGTTGCAGGAATGTCTTTCCATACATACTTCATCGATGGGATTTCAAACTCACATAAACAAATAATTGTGTTCTATTTGTTTTGCATCAAATCAAAGATTTACTATATATTGTTTCATTTTCTGTCTGTCAGTCCCTTCACTCTAGAGTGTTGTAGTTATTAGTGTCTTGTTGAAGTTGATTATTGTCTGGACTTATGATAATCTCACTTCCATATGTTTTAGGTTGGACAACTGAGAGAGGTATCCAACAAAGCTAATAATGCAGAGCTAAAATTATTTTTGGAAGTAGAACTTGGATTGGTAATTTCTCCTTAATCCAATCATCCTTTTTTACTATGGTGATTTAAGTTGGTTTTTGATTTAAGTCATGTATGTTTTGCTATTTTTCCTGCAGAAATTTATTGCTTTAGTGACTTGTACATTTGCAGGATTTGCGACCGGTTCCTCCACTTGGGAAGACCAAAGAGGAGATTCTTCTTTTCTTCAAACTTTATGACCCTCTTAAAGAGGAGCTTCGGTATGTAATTATTATTTTGGTCCTCCCGTTGGAAACTATTGTGCACAGAAACCTCTAAGAAGTGGCCTTCTCCTTGTCTGACACCTTGTTGGACAAGACGCATCCTCTAACATGCTAATGCAAAAAATTGATTTATGATCACTACAAACATGTCAGGCATGGATAATCAGGAATGAATTACTTTGAAAGAAATCTAGATACATGGAACATGGCAAACATTTAACGGACTTTTTTTTATGTAGAAGAAGAATGCAATATTATAAATAAAAAGGATGTATGAGAAGGTAGTAGATCTAGCAAAACTGTAAATTGAAAGTTAGATTCTCTTTGTTAAGCTGCAACTTCAGAGTTGCAAAATGCTTCCACTAATATGAATATTTTAATAAAATTTATTATCTTGTTCCGTGTAATATACATGTGCATATGGAAGTATAGTTAGTATTTTCGTGTATCTGGTGTCTCCTACAGTTTTTCGAACTTATAATGTTGGTATTTCTATGCCTGTGGTGTCCTTAACCTTTGTCTGTTCCTATGCATCATATGCTGGAATTGCATGTGATTACTCACGCTTTTCTTTTGTATTGTCAGGTATGTAGGGCGGCTTTTTGTGAAAGGCATTGGGAAGCCATTAGACATATTGATGAAGCTAAATGAACTCGCTGGCTATGCTCCTGATGAAGAAATTGAACTATTTGAGGTCAGTCTCTTGTTTTTTTAAGTCCACTATGAATTTCAATCCTTTTATCCTGGTTTCTTAGTTTTGCTAAGACAGTTATCTTACACATAGTCTATGACACCCAGGAGATAAAATTTGAACCTAACGTCATGTGTGAACCCATTGACAAGAAGCTCACTTTTCGTAGTAGTCAGGTACCTGTTATCCATGTCCATGCAAACTGTGTTGTGTTTTACATCAATGCTTGTACCATTTTTTTAAACTTGCTCATTCTTCTTTGTCATGGGATAATCATTGACCACGACTGATTGCAAGATTTATGCCATGTCATTTTATCAGTTCTTCACCCTTTGCAGCTTGAAGATGGGGATATTATTTGCTTTCAGAAGTCCCTTCAGGTTCACTCTAGTGATCCATGCCGTTATCCTGATGTTCCCTCATTTCTTGAATATGTGCACAATCGTCAGGTATATGGAAACTTCTTAATTATTTTTTGAAACATTTCTCTAACATGGGGCTGTGATCTAAATTTTTTGATTTCTATATTATGGGTATCAATAGTATTTAACCCGTTCCCATAGTACATGGTAGGGTTATCTGTTGCCAAGTTTGTATGGATGTCGAAAATATTGACCTATGAAGATTTTGCGCGGTGTTTATCTTTAGTTAAAATTTGGAAATTTTAATGACTTTGGAAAATGTGTCANCTTCTTAATTATTTTTTGAAACATTTCTCTAACATGGGGCTGTGATCTAAATTTTTTGATTTCTATATTATGGGTATCAATAGTATTTAACCCGTTCCCATAGTACATGGTAGGGTTATCTGTTGCCAAGTTTGTATTGATGTCGAAAATATTGACCTATGGAGATTTTGCGCGGTGTTTATCTTTAGTTAAAATTTGGAAATTTTAATGACTTTGGAAAATGTGTCAGTAACCTGTGAATGACATGAATGAATATGGTTGATGTTACTTTGTCATGATGTTTGTTTGGGAGCATAAAATGTTAAATTTGGCATAAGCTGCTCATTCCCTAGCTTTTCTCGTCATCATGTGACAGGATGTTTATTCCTATGCTGACTGCATTACATTGGGTCAATATATTATAGCAACTTTTATTATCATACTTAACTTCTTACTTACTTTTGGGTTTTACTGCAGGTTAGTTAGATAAATTTTNTGAATATGGTTGATGTTACTTTGTCATGATGTTTGTTTGGGAGCATAAAATGTTAAATTTGGCATAAGCTGCTCATTCCCTAGCTTTTCTCGTCATCATGTGACAGGATGTTTATTCCTATGCTGACTGCATTACATTGGGTCAATATATTATAGCAACTTCTATTATCATACTTAACTTCTTACTTACTTTTGGGTTTTACTGCAGGTTAGTTAGATAAATTTAATCAAGGATCAAAATTTGGGTCGGTGGTGCATGGTTTCAGTTAGCTCAGAAATGGAAACATTTTTGGAAACAAAATAGAAAACATAGAATGGAAACAAAATTTTGAAAATTTGTTTCCAAAGATTGGCTGCAACAACTTGAAACACCNAAAATAGAAAACATAGAATGGAAACAAAATTTTGAAAATTTGTTTCCAAAGATTGGCCGCAACAACTTGAAACACCTCAAAATATTGTTATTTCGATATTCACTCATTGATTCATTTCGGNATCAAGGATCAAAATTTGGGTCGGTGGTGCATGGTTTCAGTTAGCTCAGAAATGGAAACATTTTTGGAAACAAAATAGAAAACATAGAATGGAAACAAAATTTTGAAAATTTGTTTCCAAAGATTGGCTGCAACAACTTGAAACACCTTTCCATGGAATGGATGCTTTGATCATTTTGGTGGAAAGGAAACAGAATTTCTGTCCTTTAATTTGTTAGATAAAAAGGGGCAGCCTAGGGCATGAGACTCACACCCGGTTTTAGGGAGCATTGGACATATACATAGCCTTACCCACCACATACAGGGAGGCTATTTTGGTGTATAGATTTAGTAAGTGCATGCAAAATTATAAAAAGTTCTTGCATAACATCATGAATATGTATATGATGGTCACCTATCANGTTAGATAAAAAGGGGCAGCCTAGGGCATGAGACTCACACCCGGTTTTAGGGAGCATAGGACATATACATAGCCTTACCCACCACATACAGGGAGGCTATTTTGGTGTATAGATTTAGTTAGTGCATGCAAAATTATAAAAAGTTCTTGCATAACATCATGAATATGTATATGATGGTCACCTATCGTTGAAGTTTCTCTTTAGTTGTTTTCTTGATCATCAGAGGGTTTATTGAATGTTTAATTGTAAATTATCAAGGTACTTATGAGGTACTGTTGTAGCACTGGAAGTATCGTGATTTTTCATAACTTGGTATAATATTCCAAAACTTCTGTATTTTGTGGTGATTTGTAGCAGATTACCGAATCCTTTATCCTATTGGTATGGATATGCAGGATCCCACCTGATAAAGTTTACATGTAATGACACTTTTCAGTATCTTATGGAATTATTTTTCAAAATGCACCTCTCCTTATACTGTTATGTCTTGTAATTGAGAAGATGGATCAATATTTGAGATAACTACCTAAGAGAGGACAAGAAGGGAGGGAAGAGGAGGTTTATTTTGATACATTCTAAAGAAGGGTTGTATAGAGTTTATGCAGAAATTCTGTATGACCAGGCTAGTGTCGTAATTGAAAGCTTTCTGATATTATCTACTGTATTGTGTCAGCTGCTTGCAAAATTTTTTCTCAGCGTGACATTCTTTCTCAGCATTAAGTTTTCATCTTATGTGATGGTTAATAGGTTGTTCGATTCCGTTCTCTGGAGAAACCGAAGGAGGATGAGTTTTGTCTTGAGTTGTAAGTTTCCATTACACAAAACTAAACAGACCATCATTCTAATTAGTTATTCAAATTCTTTGGAGTCATCTATGTGAGTAAAAGATTTATTTGATTATTATATTGTTTTCCATGTAAATTTCTAGGTCAAAACTTCATAATTATGATGAAGTAGTGGAAAAAGTAGCCCGTCATCTAGGCTTGGATGATCCGTCTAAAATTAGGCTTACATCTCACAACTGCTACTCCCAGCAACCTAAACCGCAGCCTATCAAATACCGAGGAGTAGACCATCTTTCAGACATGCTTGTCCACTACAATCAGGTTGGTCGTGAGATGGGCTTACTCTGATCAATACTTGTTTTCTAACATTTATAGTTTTGGTATTTGTGTTTTGAAAGCTGAAATAAATTCATTCCTCTTCTTTTTTGGATAGACTACGGATATTTTATATTATGAAGTATTGGATATTCCCCTGCCGGAACTGCAAGGCCTGAAAACTTTGAAAGTCGCATTTCATCATGCTACCAAAGATGAAGTGAGTGCTGACTTGTAGCAGTCATCTTTTCAGTTTATGTTTTTATTTCCCTATCATGTAACCTTGGGTTAACTTGTTCCAGGTGGTAATTCATACTATTAGGTTGCCGAAACAAAGTACCGTAGGGGATGTTATTAATGACCTTAAGACAAAGGTAACTCTGCAATTTTTCTGCTTTCAAACTGTACTTTGTCTCCTCTCTGATATTTTTTTCATCCTTTGTGGTGACATTTTGTTCTTAAAATTACAAGTTGGAAATTTGCCTGAGATTTTGCATTTCCTTTCCTGTTCATATTCTCAAGTTCCAGAAATTTTCTCTGTGTACACTTTAGGATGGAAATATACTCATTTGTCGTGCGATAACATTGAACAGGTTGAGTTGTCTCATCCAAATGCAGAACTTAGATTACTTGAGGTGTTCTATCACAAGATCTACAAGGTAATGAATTTGTACAAGCTATTTTTGTACCTTTCTATAGTGAATCATAAGCTATATGCAGCTTGCGCACATTTTTTTTGGAATCACATGAAACAAATTTTGGTTTACTTCTTGAAGCAATAACTTTTGTGAAACACAGAGGAGCCTTTGAAAATTGCCAAATTTTGGTTTTCCAAACATCTCTTAATGTTTTACAAATTCATTATCAATGTAATTTTCAGTTCAGCAAATTTCTTCCAAATATTTGCACTTCGCACCTGCCTCAGACTAATCGTATGGTGTATAACTATAGTTTAGCATTAGAAGGATCATTTACAAAATCAATCATCAAACAAAACTGCCAAGATTCCTTTTTTTTTGGTGCTAAAATCTTCCAAGATTCAAGTGTTTTTTTTTTGGTTAAAAGGAGAAAAAGAAAACTAAAGTAGAACTGACATTCAATTCCTTTGAAGATCCAACAACAAAAACTCTCTAAAGTTTCACGTGGCTTTGGTCCAAAGTGAAGCCATAAAAACCAATCGTTCCCATACTCATTCAGAAGGTAAAGAACGGTTATTGAAAATTATAGCATTTCTCTCCATCTAGATACACCAAAGCATTGCCATGACGCACAATGCCATAGTACTTTAGCTTCCTTTTTTCTTTCCAAAACACCAATAATTAATCTGCAACAATTGCTACACTATAGAAGGACAAACCCAAGTCTCACCAATCAAACTGAATAATGTATTCCACAACCTCCATGCAAAACCACAGTGAATAAATAAATGAGCATTCGATTCTCCACTACACAAACAAGTAAGACAAACATTAGGGTTCAATGTTTTTTAGGGCCTCCAAACTTGCAACAAATCATTAGTGTTCACCCGATTAAGGACAATAGTCCAGACAAAAGCTTTAATTTTAAAAGGAACTTTGGCTTTCCAAATATACTTGGCCAAAGAGAAAGAATCATTGTTGCTGGAGCTAAAAAAGTGTGAATAGAAGTATTTACATGAGAAATCTTAAACTTGTCCACTGTCCAAATCCTATTATCATGAGAAGAACAAGGTTGAAAATCTAAGAATGTGGAAGTCAAATCAATTAGTTCCCTATCATTAAGATGCCTAAAGAAATGAATATCTCAAGAACATAAGTTCGTCCCCTTAACAAAAAAAGAGGAAATAGGAGCTTCATGGAGTGAGGATAAACAATAAAGACGAGGAAAGATATTGTGAAAATATAAGTCCCTAATCCATGTATCCTCCCAAAATAGAACTTTGGATCCATCTCCCACCCTATAATGTGTCAAAGGAAGAAAAAAAGAGTAATCTGAGAAATGAATTTCTAGGGGCTCATATGTGTTGTGTAATTCCCTGACTTAGTATCCCACCCATTCCTCTGAAGGCCATACGTACTCCTTATTACCTATGCNATGTGTTGTGTAATTCCCTGACTTAGTATCCCACCCATTCCTTTGAAGGCCATACGTACTCCTTATTACCTTATGTCAAAGGGAGTTAAGTTCTTACGGGAACCTCCATAACTATTTTCCTATTAAGGAAATTTTTTTAGACACCAAATTACCAAGTCCCAATCCCCTTTTGTCTATAGACTTACAAACTGTCTTCCAGGATTTTAGAGGTCCTTGCAGTTACTGATACTAGGATCAATTTCTATTATTTAAGACACTGAATGAACTATTGAAATTTTATGTTACTACTTGGCTTAACAGTGATGGTAAAGAAGTGAAAATTTTTGTGAACTAGGCAGCAAAAGGTTCTTAAATCTACTGAGTCATTGCTAGCGTACCTTTAAAGCTTGGATATTCCACATTTCAGCCTTGGATTAGCTTCATGTTTTTGGTCAGATTGCTAGATATATACTGTAAGGCCTCTTATTATGGGTTATGTTGTCATATATGTAATCTTTGTCCCGATACATCTGCAGATTTTTCCACTTAGTGAAAAGATCGAGAACATTAATGATCAATACTGGACATTACGCGCAGAGGAGGTATGTTTTTTGAGGTTACGCATGCTTACATGTCTATAGTTTCTTTTGATCTTTTGTAATGTTATATTTATCATTACAAAATGAAATTAATCCTCATATTGATATTTTAACTTTTTTAAAGAAGCTTTGAAGATTACAATTGTCGCGTCGCCATTGGACTTAAATTCAGGCTCATAATAACCTGTATACCACTTCATTGAGTAGCTTTTGCTGATGTTTAGCATTGACTTAGAAATTGGTACAACCTTTGCTGACTCTTGATAGAGCACAAAGGCCGGACAAGCAGGGCGGAGCCAGAAAAATTCTTAAATTCCTATCCCCCAGNCAATTGTCGCGTCGCCATTGGACTTAAATTCAGGCTCATAATAACCTGTATACCACTTCATTGAGTAGCTTTTGCTGATGTTTAGCATTGACTTAGAAATTGGTACAACCTTTGCGGACTCTTGATAGAGCACAAAGGCCGGACAAGCAGGGCGGAGCCAGAAAAATTCTTAAATTCCTATCCCCCAGCACCCTCTTCAGTATCCTTTGTATCGAATATCCTTTGAACATCACCAACAAATCTCCTAACTCCACTCTGATCTTGTGCCCGCAGCTATCATCATCTGATTCAACACCTACCGGCTATATGTATTATCATCCTCTTCTGAGTGCAATTCAATCTCCTCCATATCAACATAGCCCTCTTCCGGCTCCATTATCAAACTTTCCTGAAGGCCATATGCCCCATATTCTCTATTGAAATCAAAATCATCTCGNTCCTAACTCCACTCTGATCTTGTGCCCGCAGCTATCATCATCTGATTCAACACCTACTGGCTATATGTATTATCATCCTCTTCTGAGTGCAATTCAATCTCCTCCATATCAACATAACCCTCTTCCGGCTCCATTATCGAACTTTCCTGAAGGCCATATGCCTCATATTCTCTATTGAAATCAAAATCATCTCGAACCCTTTTTCATTGAAACTAGAAATCACCTTCGTCACAACCCTGAACAGTAGCCTTTTTTTCCAAGTAATAAAAGTTTTTGTAATAATAATCAGTAGGTAGTACAATAAGAGAGCAAGGGCGGAAAAGTAGTCCAATCCATATGCTAAACAGCTATAACAAAACCATATAGGCAGCAAGCATGAAACATAAAATTCATCTAGCAGCTACAAATGGAAAACCAGCTCCCCAAAATGCCAAAAAGAGCAATGTTGTCAAACTCCTAGTAATTGATGTCCAAAAGGAAACTAGAAAATCAATACACTTCCATAAACCCACAACCACATCACATTTATCCTTAAAAATTATTATGTTTCCCTCCATCCAAATCAACCACATAGCAGTAAAAATTGCACTCTCCCAAAGAGTGACTCATTTACTATTCTTTCCAAAACCATGAAATCCACACAAAGCATAGAAGAAATGGATCTTGGAGTCACCCAAGAGTGTACAACCATCTCAACACACTTGTTCACAGACCAAGCAATCAGACAATGCAAAAATAAGTGATCCAAACCCTCACAGTCCTTCTTCCACATAACACACCATTGTGGTAATAAATATTTGTGTCTTCCTTTTTAGAGCNTAACAAAACCATATAGGCAGCAAGCATGAAACATAAAATTCATCTAGCAGCTACAAACGGAAAGCCAGCTCCCCAAAATGCCAACAAGAGCAATGTTGTCAAACTCCTAGTAATTGATGTCCAAAAGGAAACTAGAAAATCAATACACTTCCATAAACCCACAACCACATCACATTTATCCTTAAAAATTATTATGTTTCCCTCCATCCAAATCAACCACATAGCAGTAAAAATTGCACTCTCCCAAAGAGTGACTCATTTACTATTCTTTCCAAAACCATGAAATCCACACAAAGCATAGAAGAAATGGATCTTGGAGTCACCCAAGAGTGTACAACCATCTCAACACACTTGTTCACAGACCAAGCAATCAGACAATGCAAAAATAAGTGATCCAAACCCTCACAGTCCTTCTTCCACATAACACACCATTGTGGTAATAAATATTTGTGTCTTCCTTTTTAGAGCAATCAATTGTGTTAATCTTACCATGAGCAGCCTGCCATGCACATTCTTACACTTTCAAAGATACCTTGGCTTTCCAAATTTTCAATGATGGATAGAAGAATCATCAATCAAGGAATCAAATAAAGAATCATCAATCATGAAAACAAATTTGTATGGTCGGGGACCCAACATCTTTTATGCACAGAATCATGATATAAAGTTACATAACTAAACAAAGAAAGAAAGGTAGACCAACTCTCCACTCATTACTGTCTCTTCCTTCGAAGCTCCCTCGAGTGTAGACCTTCGATCATAGCCCCTTCCTTCGTTGTTCTCGTCCTGAATGCCAGACGCTGATATAGCCCTAGCATTTCTTCTCTTTGCATTTGGTGGTTCGTTTAAAGGTGTGGTTGGACTAAAGNGGAGTCACCCAAGAGTGTACAACCATCTCAACACACTTGTTCACAGACCAAGCAATCAGACATTGCCAAAATAAGTGATCCAAACCCTCACAGTCCTTCCTCCACATAACACACCATTGTGGTAATAAATATTTGTGTCTTCCTTTTTAGAGCAATCAATTGTGTTAATCTTACCATGAGCAGCCTGCCATGCACATTCTTACACTTTCAAAGATACCTTGGCTTTCCAAATTTTCAATGATGGATAGAAGAATCATCAATCAAGGAATCAAATAAAGAATCATCAATCATGAAAACAAATTTGTATGGTCGGGGACCCAACATCTTTTATGCACAGAATCATGATATAAAGTTACATAACTAAACAAAGAAAGAAAGGTAGACCAACTCTCCACTCATTACTGTCTCTTCCTTCGAAGCTCCCTCGAGTGTAGACCTTCGATCATAGCCCCTTCCTTCGTTGTTCTCGTCCTGAATGCCAGACGCTGATATAGCCCTAGCATTTCTTCTCTTTGCATTTGGTGGTTCGTTTAAAGGTGTGGTTGGACTAAAGCTTTTATTAAATAAAAATGGGTCATTTGGAATAAAAGACCTATGAGGCCCACCCTCATTATTTAACCTATCTTTATAGCCAACTTTATTTGGACCAACCCAGATAAAGGCTCAGAGACCAAACCCGACATGTTCTCCTTTAAGTCTGCCTCTCATGTTCTATTATTATTTAAAGTTTGGCCCACTATCATTAGTTGGCGAACTCCATAAAACTCGTTGACAGTTGATAAAATTTCTTTAATGGTTGATAATTTTTTTATTGTGTTTGAGTTAGGTTTCAATCGTGTTACTATGCTTACTTCTAAAATTTTTGTTTAATGCCTTTGGTATTTCNGGTCGGGGACCCAACATCTTTTATGCACAGAATCATGATATAAAGTTACATAACTAAACAAAGAAAGAAAGGTAGACCAACTCTCCACTCATTACTGTCTCTTCCTTCGAAGCTCCCTCGAGTGTAGACCTTCGATCATAGCCCCTTCCTTCGTCGTTCTCGTCCTGAATGCCAGACGCTAATATAGCCCTAGCATTTCTTCTCTTTGCATTTGGTGGTTCGTTTAAAGGTGGGGTTGGACTAAACCTTTTATTAAATAAAAATGGGTCATTTGGAATAAAAGACCTATGAGGCCCACCCTCATTATTTAACCTATCTTTATAGCCAACTTTATTTGGACCAACCCAGATAAAGGCTCAGAGACCAAACCCAACATCTTCTCCTTTAAGTCTGCCCACTATCATTAGTTGGCAACCTCCATAAAACTCGTTGACAGTTGATAAAATTTCTTTAATGGTTGATAGTTTTTTTATTGTGTTTGAGTTAGGTTTCAATCGTGTTACTATGCTTACTTCTAAAATTTTTGTTTAATGCCTTGGGTATTTTGATACCTTGATTTTAATTTTAAAAGATGTAAAGTAAACTAAAAGTTAAAGATTGTGAAAAATAGGTTGCGTAAGTGTAACCGAATGCATTACTAATGAATAATTGATAGCTTGATTGTACGGAAAGATACTTTCGATGTCATAGACAATGGAGTTACCACGTAATGTTTTCGAATATGAAAACTTGCATTTTTAAAGGGTTATAATTTGTCTCCTTTTTTGTTCTTTTCTCTTTGCATCTTATTGATTTTTTGACTCTTGTATTTACTAAATATTCATTTTTCGGATATGATGTNTTTGTCTCCTTTTTTGTTCTTTTCTCTTTGCATCTTATTGATTTTTTGACTCTTGTAGTTACTAAATATTCATTTTTCGGATATGTTATAAATGTAAATATACTATTTTACTTTTATTGATTATAGATTAAGTAAAAAAATCAGGTGCCGGAGTTCCATTAGGAAATTTTCAACAAGAGGTAAGTCTTTCTCACGAGGTGATTCCTAATGCACTTTTTTGCACTTCGGGTGTGCACTGCATGCCCCAAAAGGCTTGTGTGGAGGGGATATTTGGGTAGGTGTGTTGTCATTGAATTTGGGTGGTTTGGTGAGGGGGCTAGACAATCGGAAATTGGGTGAGTATGGGTGGGTCAATCCTATTCCTGTCATGGGTGGTTAGTATGTATACGGCAGGGAAATGATCTATGTTTTTATGGGAGGGAATTCCAGAGTTTTTTGTGTAAGCCTGAGCCTATGGGTGGTCAGTTGTGTTGTGATAATTGGGATTCCATTGTTAGGTCTGCTCTACGAAATTTTTCAGACTATGTCTAATGGGGCTATTGGTTGCTAGAAGGAGATAAGAGTGGTTTGAAGGTGGAGAGAGAGGGGGATTATTTGTGGGCGGAGGGGTTTTATGTCCAATGATGAAAAATGGATAATCCTTAAGATATTTTAGATAAGTTGACTTTATCATTGCTCCCACTAAGAAGAAGGGGAAAATTAAAGGGGAAGGGAGAAGCTTAAGAAAGACAAGAGAGGTTCGAGAGCTAAAACATTTACACTTTGTGGTAAATTATGATGGTGAGAATGTTAAGGAGGGGGACGAGGGAGCTTTAGTTTGTTATGAAGATTCTTGGAATAATAGGGGATTAGGATCTTGTAAAAAGAAGTGTTCAATAAAAGAGTTTCTTGTGAGATATTGGCCTAATATTGTGATATTGCAAGAATTGAAGTTTGAGGTAGTGGATATCAGAGTGATTAAAAGTGTGTGGGGTTCTAGGTTTAAAAATTGGGTTTTTCTATTGTCCGTGGAGAGCTCGGGGGTTAAAATTATCATTTGGGATGAAAGAGTTGTATAGGTGGAGAAATCTCTTGAAGAGGAATTTATAATTTTAGTTCGAGTCAAACATAGGGATGAGTTAGATTGGTGGTTGACTGGTGTGTATGGACCTAATAAACCTAGGATTGAGATGCCTTTGTGGGAAGAGTTAGCGGGTTTGTTTGGTATATGTTGTCCTTGTTGGTGTATAGTTGGGGACTTCAATGTCGTTAGATATCCCTCGAAGAAGTGGAATGGCAGTAGAACTAATAGAAGTATGTGGATTTTGATTGTTTTATTAGGGAAAGTGAACTGAGAGATCCTTTTTTGCGAATGATGTTTTCAGTTGGTCTAATTTTAGGAGTAGTATAGTTTGCAAGAGGTTGGATTGATTTTTTTACTCGGTGGGTTAGGAGGTTTGTTTTGTTGGAAGTTAGGTAAGAGGCTTTACGGAGACTTGTGTCAGATCATTGTCCCATTGTTTTTGATCACTCAATTGTAAGATGGAGTCCATGTCTTTTCAGATTTGAAAATAATGTTTTTAGGGGAAAGGTTAGAGATTGGTGGGTGGAGAAAACATTTCAAGGGTGGGAGGGTTATAAGTTCATGGAAAAGCTTAATTTTAGAGTAGAAGATGGAGGAGTGAAATAAACAAGAGNCATTGCTCCCACTAAGAAGAAGGGGAAAATTAAAGGGGAAGGGAGAAGCTTAAGAAAGACAAGAGAGGTTCGAGAGCTAAAACATTTACACTTTGTGGTAAATTATGATGGTGAGAATGTTAAGGAGGGGGACGAGGGAGCTTTAGTTTGTTATGAAGATTCTTGGAATAATAGGGGATTAGGATCTTGTAAAAAGAAGTGTTCAATAAAAGAGTTTCTTGTGAGATATTGGCCTAATATTGTGATATTGCAAGAATTGAAGTTGGAGGTAGTGGATATCAGAGTGATTAAAAGTGTGTGGGGTTCTAGGTTTAAAAATTGGGTTTTTCTATTGTCCGTGGAGAGCTCGGGGGTTAAAATTATCATTTGGGATGAAAGAGTTGTATAGGTGGAGAAATCTCTTGAAGAGGAATTTATAATTTTAGTTCGAGTCAAACATAGGGATGAGTTAGATTGGTGGTTGACTGGTGTGTATGGACCTAATAAACCTAGGATTGAGATGCCTTTGTGGGAAGAGTTAGCGGGTTTGTTTGGTATATGTTGTCCTTGTTGGTGTATAGTTGGGGACTTCAATGTCGTTAGATATCCCTCGAAGAAGTGGAATGGCAGTAGAACTAATAGAAGTATGTGGATTTTGATTGTTTTATTAGGGAAAGTGAACTGAGAGATCCTTTTTTGCGAATGATGTTTTCAGTTGGTCTAATTTTAGGAGTAGTATAGTTTGCAAGAGGTTGGATTGATTTTTTTACTCGGTGGGTTAGGAGGTTTGTTTTGTTGGAAGTTAGGTAAGAGGCTTTACGGAGACTTGTGTCAGATCATTGTCCCATTGTTTTTGATCACTCAATTGTAAGATGGAGTCCATGTCTTTTCAGATTTGAAAATTATGTTTTTAGGGGAAAGGTTAGAGATTGGTAGGTGGAGAAAACATTTCAAGGGTGGGAGGGTTATAAGTTCATGGAAAAGCTTAATTTTAGAGTGGAAGATGGAGGAGTGAAATAAACAAGAAAGATTAGTTGGAGAAAAAAATTTAGAGTTAAGTGGTTGAAGGAAGGGGACTATCATTCTAAATTTTTTCATAAAGTGACAACTAACAATAAAAAGAAAGTCTTTGATAAGTTGAAACTTGATGATGGAGTGATTATTAAGGATGAGGAACATATTGAGATGGAGATCATTTGGTCTTTTTCTAATATAAATTTGGAAGAATAATGTTTAGTCCTAGATAGGAGGGTGTTTTTTTTGGTGCCATATTGATTNAAAAGAGTTTCTTGTGAGATATTGGCCTAATATTGTGATATTGCAAGAATTGAAGTTTGAGGTAGTGGATATCAGAGTGATTAAAAGTGTGTGGGGTTCTAGGTTTAAAAATTGGGTTTTTCTATTGTCCGTGGAGAGCTCGGGGGTTAAAATTATCATTTGGGATGAAAGAGTTGTATAGGTGGAGAAATCTCTTGAAGAGGAATTTATAATTTTAGTTCGAGTCAAACATAGGGATGAGTTAGATTGGTGGTTGACTGGTGTGTATGGACCTAATANTTTAAAAAGACAATTATTTGAAGATTAATGATTTTAGGCCAATCAGTCTATTGTAAACTTGTATGCGACTTTTGCAAAAGTGTTGTTTTTAAGGCTCAAAG
Source organism: Ilex paraguariensis (assembly GCA_963454935.2). NCBI lineage: Eukaryota > Viridiplantae > Streptophyta > Magnoliopsida > Aquifoliales > Aquifoliaceae > Ilex > Ilex paraguariensis. The sequence continues at coordinate 1,488,629 of CAUOFW020005613.1, read as the reverse complement.
TGTGCTTAAGTGAGACTATTTTGGTGTATCAAGGACCTTACAGATTTTGGATGTAGTTCTTGTAGTTAATGAGGTGGTAGAAGAATATAGGGTTAGAGGGATGGAGGGTTTTATCTACAAGATTGATTTTAAAAAAGCATATGATCATGTTGATAAGAACTTTTTGAACTTTTTCATGGAATCTAAAGGGTTTAGATCAAGGTGGAGGATGTGGATTAAATGGTATTTGTAGTCAATGAATTTCTTGTTATTTTGAATGGCAGGCCTAAGGGGAAGTTTAAGGCTTTAAGGGGCCTTAGGTAGGGTGATTCTTTATCACCATTTTTGTTTACTCTTCTGTTGGATGGGTTTAGTAGGTTAGTGTTGAGGGAAAAGGAGTTTAATTTGGTGGAGGATTTTGTGATTGGTAGGGATAGGGAATCGGTGTCACATTTATAGTTTGCCAATAACGCTATTATTTTCTTCTCAGGGGATAAGGAAAAATTCTCGAATCTAAAAATTGTTGTTGTATTTGAGTTGATTTCTAGCCTTAAAGTTAATATGAAAAAACAAACCTTAATTGTGGTAATAAATTCGAACCAGGATAAAAAAATCTAGATTGACATTGGCATTGAGATGTTTGGTGGGAGGGTGGCTCCTTAAGTATTTAGGCCTACCTTAAGGAGATAACTCGTTATTTGTTTTTCTGGGATCTGGTCATTCAAAAGATTGAAAAAATGTTGAATGAGTGAAAATGGCTTTCATTTCTGTAAGGGAAGATTGACCTTTAGCTCAGGTGGTGTTGGTGAGCATTCCTATCTATTTTATGCACTTTTTTAAGATGTCGTGTGGGTTAGCTAAGAGGATTGAGGGGATGATGTGAGAGTTCTTATGGGAAGGTAGGGGTGAGGGTAAGAAGGATCATTTGGTTAGTTGGGAGGTAGTGTCGATATCAAAATTAAAGGGTGAACTTTTTGTGGGAAATTTAATGGCTTGAAATATGACTTGGTGAGTAGATGACTTTGAAGACTTCCTTTGGAGCATAACTCATTAGAATGTGGTGGAACAACTGGAAAAGATCCCCGCCGATGGGATAACCTACACACATTTGACATTCGGTTATTGAAAGCAAATATGACATGCAAATTAATGAGTGGGATGCTAATGGCTTAGGGATTACTTGCTTTTTTGAAAAGCTNTTTTTTTACTCGGTGGGTTAGGAGGTTTGTTTTGTTGGAAGTTAGGTAAGAGGCTTTACGGAGACTTGTGTCAGATCATTGTCCCATTGTTTTTGATCACTCAATTGTAAGATGGAGTCCATGTCTTTTCAGATTTGAAAATTATGTTTTTAGGGGAAAGGTTAGAGATTGGTGGGTGGAGAAAACATTTCAAGGGTGGGAGGGTTATAAGTTCATGGAAAAGCTTAATTTTAGAGTAGAAGATGGAGGAGTGAAATAAACAAGAGAGATTAGTTGGAGAAAAAAATTTAGAGTTAAGTGGTTGAAGGAAGGGGACTATCATTCTAAATTTTTTCATAAAGTGACAACTAACAATAAAAAGAAAGTCTTTGATAAGTTGAAACTTGATGATGGAGTGATTATTAAGGATGAGGAACATATTGAGATGGAGATCATTTGGTCTTTTTCTAATATAAATTTGGAAGAATAATGTTTAGTCCTAGATAGGAGGGTGTTTTTTTTGGTGCCATATTGATTTACGAAAAGTAAGTTGGTTGGGAAGACCTTTTGAGATGGATGAAATTAAGGAAATGGTGTTTGAGTGTAGTCAAGTGAAAGCTCATGGACCATATGGTTTCACTATGACTTTATTTCAAGAGTGTTGGGATGTGATTAAAATGTTTTGATGAAAGTGTTTGAAGAGTTTTTTAGTAAGGGGGAGATTAATGCAATTACAAATGTTACATTTATTTGCTTAGTCCTTTAAAAAGACAATTATTTGAAGATTAATGATTTTAGGCCAATCAGTCTATTGTAAACTTGTATGCGACTTTTGCAAAAGTGTTGTTTTTAAGGCTCAAAGTGTGCTTAAGTGAGACTATTTTGGTGTATCAAGGACCTTACAGATTTTGGATGTAGTTCTTGTAGTTAATGAGGTGGTAGAAGAATATAGGGTTAGAGGGATGGAGGGTTTTATCTACAAGATTGATTTTAAAAAAGCATATGATCATGTTGATAAGAACTTTTTGAACTTTTTCATGGAATCTAAAGGGTTTAGATCAAGGTGGAGGATGTGGATTAAATGGTATTTGTAGTCAATGAATTTCTTGTTATTTTGAATGGCAGGCCTAAGGGGAAGTTTAAGGCTTTAAGGGGCCTTAGGTAGGGTGATTCTTTATCACCATTTTTGTTTACTCTTCTGTTGGATGGGTTTAGTAGGTTAGTGTTGAGGGAAAAGGAGTTTAATTTGGTGGAGGATTTTGTGATTGGTAGGGATAGGGAATCGGTGTCACATTTATAGTTTGCCAATAACGCTATTATTTTCTTCTCAGGGGATAAGGAAAAATTCTCGAATCTAAAAATTGTTGTTGTATTTGAGTTGATTTCTAGCCTTAAAGTTAATATGAAAAAACAAACCTTAATTGTGGTAATAAATTCGAACCAGGATAAAAAAATCTAGATTGACATTGGCATTGAGATGTTTGGTGGGAGGGTGGCTCCTTAAGTATTTAGGCCTACCTTAAGGAGATAACTCGTTATTTGTTTTTCTGGGATCTGGTTATTCAAAAGATTGAAAAAATGTTGAATGAGTGAAAATGGCTTTCATTTCTGTAAGGGAAGATTGACCTTTAGCTCAGGTGGTGTTGGTGAGCATTCCTATCTATTTTATGCACTTTTTTAAGATGTCGTGTGGGTTAGCTAAGAGGATTGAGGGGATGATGTGAGAGTTCTTATGGGAAGGTAGGGGTGAGGGTAAGAAGGATCATTTGGTTAGTTGGGAGGTAGTGTCGATATCAAAATTAAAGGGTGAACTTTTTGCGGGAAATTTAATGGCTTGAAATATGACTTGGTGAGTAGATGACTTTGAAGACTTCCTTTGGAGCATAACTCATTAGAATGTGGTGGAACAACTGGAAAAGATCCCCGCCGATGGGATAACCTACACACATTTGACATTCGGTTATTGAAAGCAAATATGACATGCAAATTAATGAGTGGGATGCTAATGGCTTAGGGATTACTTGCTTTTTTGAAAAGCTCAAGTTTATTGTAGGTAATGGATTGAGGGTTAGATTTTGGTAGGATATTTGGGTTGGGGACTTCTTGTTGTTAAGTTTATTCCCTCGTCTTTTTCAACTATCTTGAATTTCTTTCCACATGCTTGGGATTTTGGATTCCGTAGAAATCTCAATGACAAGGACAAAGAGTCTTCGGTATTGGTGCCTTTACTTTCTTTACTTGAACTAGTCAATTTGAACCATGGTTCGTCAGATAAAAAGTGTTGAGTCATTGATCCATTGGGTTCTCTCTCATGCAAGTCTTTTTTCTGAATCATTGATTGATGATATTTCTATTCCTATATTTTATCCGTCATTGAATATTTGGAAGGCTAAAGTGGCTCAAAAAGTGAAAGTTTGTGCATGGGTAATTGCTCATCAGAAGATTCATACATATGATGCTTTTCAAGTGAGAAGGTCTTAAACAAATTTGTGCTTGCAATGATGTGTAGAGCAAGTTGTGAGAATGTGGACCATTTGTTTCTACAGTGTACTAATGCAGTGTAGTTATGGAATAAATTGTTTGAGATGGTTGGTCAGTGTTAGGTTGCCCCATATTCTCTTTCATCAATGTTTTGTGTGGAGTTTAAAGGTTTGGGTGGTAGTGAAAGGCGTTTTATCCTTTGGCGGTGTGCAATTTTAAGCAATTGTTTGAATTATTTAGTTAGAGAGAAATTCGAGAATTTTTGAAAATAGGGAGGAAGTAGTGGAAGGGATGTGGGATAGGATATATTTCTTAGCTTCATTTTGGGCCTTGGTGACAAAGGAATCTGAGAATGTTCCTCTCTTTTATATCACATCAAATTGGGTGGCCTCTTGTGGAAGATACTATGACTTTCTTGGATGGTGGCATGTGATGTTTCAAATGCCCTGATTTTGGAACTTTTTTTTATTAGTTTTATTTTGAATTTGTTTGTTATTGAGATGGACAACCAGTCCACATTTTTCTCGGATGTATAATCCTTTCTTTCTTTATTAATATTAATAAAAATGCTTTTTATTATATAAAAAAAAAAGGTAAAAGAAAAATAGAGACGGTCAGTTGGACAAAAATAATAGTCAACTTTCATATTAAGAACATAGAGGTTAGAACAAAAAAAGTGGTAATTATGCAAATCAATACCAATTGAAGAAAGTTTCAAGTTTGAACCCAAATAAAATGACTAAACATGTATATTAACCTCTTGTAAAATCATTTAAACAGAAAAATACAATTAAAGTATGTACTAGGTGGGCACAAGACAATATATGTTTGTAATGTTATATATATATAAAATTTGAAAAAATTGAGGATGGGCCAGCCCCCGCCCCGGGGCCCCTTTAGTAGATCTGCCAGTGGGGACAAGATTCATGTAGGCAACCCAAGTAGTTTGGACAGTACTCACTTTTGTTGGGCATGTGAACTTAAGAACTTTGTAAAAAAGAACAATTCTCTAGTGTATTTGCACTTATGTGGGATGCTAGGAAGGGTTGATTGGATAAAAACCTAACCTTTGGCATATTAGCACAATGTGGCTGCTCTAAAAATTCGATGCTTTGTTCCCATCCTTGAAAGCTCGCTCTCTTCACGATTGAATCGAGCAATAGCCCTTTAGTTAAGAACTTATACTTTCTAAATTTTGGGTTCAAGGGATCGTTGGAGAAGTCACGTGTCAACGTAGTATTCTATGTCGTGAATGTTTAAATCTGAACCTGAGATTGAGCTTTTAACTCTATTGACCTGGTTCGTATAGCTAGCCATTTTGTATTAGCTGTTTATGTGGATTACATTACTTAAAGCTAAATCTATTGACGTAAGCTAGCTATTTTGTATTAGTTGTTTGTGTGGATTACATTACTTAAAGCTAAATCTATTGACCTAAGTCGTGTAGCTAGCCAGTTTGGTATTAATTGCTTGTGTGGACTACACTACTTGAAGCTACATGTGCTGTTGGAGAATATCTTGACCAAACTTGTTCTTCATTGCAGATCCCTGAAGAGGAAAAGAACCTTGGTCCTCATGATCGCTTGATTCATGTTTATCATTTTATGAAAGACACGGCTCAAAACCAGGTGGTAAGTGCATATGCAGGAAAAAAATGATATAGGAAGGCCTTGCCAATGGGTGTTGCGTTAATTTCTTATCACATACAACTAAGCCAAGATCCAATTAGACGTGTTTGTTCATTTTTTTTATGTTTTAACAGCAGGTCCAGAATTTTGGGGAACCCTTTTTTCTGGTCATCCATGAGGGTGAGACATTGACTGAAGTTAAAGTGCGCATACAGAAGAAATTGCAAGTTCCAGATGAGGAGTTTTCAAAGGTACTTTCTCGCCTTAGCTGTTGGACTTTTTTTTGGTCTACTATCGAAGCGACTGTTGCAGCTTGCACATTTTGACAAATCTACGGTTTTTGATTTACTGTAAAGCACAAGAGTAATGATTCTGTTTTTTATTTTAATTTTATTTTTCAACAGTGGAAATTTGCATTTTTGTCTTTGGGTCGTCCTGAATATCTTCAGGATTCAGACATTGTGTCCAGTCGTTTTCAGGTGCGTTAGCTCCCTCTTCATTCTGACCACATGCACACGCACATGCACAAACACGTGCATGTGTGTGGTTATTCTTCTGGAGTTTTATATCTACATTCACATTTTGATTTTCAGAGAAGAGATGTTTATGGTGCTTGGGAGCAGTACCTTGGATTGGAGCACTCTGACAATGCTCCTAAAAGGTCATATGCGGCCAATCAGGTATATAAGTGTCCTCAAATTCCTGACTATAAAAAATAAGCTTCTTAATTACTTTAAACTGCTATTGTTTTGGGGTGTCTATGGAAACATGTTAGCTTTACGAAATAAACCTTCGGAGTTTTCATTATCTTTCCATATTTACTCACAATGCCTTTGAGTCTGCAGACTCTCAATTGGTGGGGTGATTGAGATAGTGACAATATTCATTGTAATGCTGGTAGTGATGTATTGATCGATAGCTTCTCTATTCATTATACACTTCCAGTGACCAAATTTGAATTTGCAGAACCGACACACATTTGAGAAGCCGGTCAGAATCTATAACTAAAAAAATTGGACCAAAGCTGTGCCAGTGCATTGGCTCTGAATCTGATATCCCCTCGATGGAATGTGCGGCTTTGTGGAAAAGCAGTGGCAGCAAGAAGGAAGCCATCTGTGAGACAATGTCAGGTGTAGGTATAATTTTGGCAGGTGTGTAATTCTTTATTACAGGTATGGCGGAGCAAATACAGTCTTTTCTCCGTATTGTAGACAAGCCTTGTTTTCTCACATGGACCTATTATCCAGGTGAGGTAGGTGCTATTTCTATCTTAATTTGATTGTAATTTAGGAATATATAAGATTTTTCTATGGGGGTTGTATAGAGGGTATAGATGTGTGCTTTAACAGATTTTTTCTTTTTCAAGTCTCCCACTATGGTTTTATCCTAGGTGAGTGAGAGGTGGGAGATCTGTATAATGTTTGATTTGGTTACTAGTTCTGGGATTTCCCAGACTTGTTCAAAAGAATCAACTATTTGCTGTGCTGTTGAGGTGGGTCTCAAATGGCCCTTATCTCGAACCTCGACTATTTGCAAGCTCTTAATTCCAAATAATTCGAGTTGTTTTATACGTGCGATTTTTTGTACAAATGCATGTTTTTCACTTTGAACTGGTGGGAGTTCACTCCTAAAATGTATTACTTATCTTTGGGTGATTTGGTTATGAGTTATGCCCTTGTTGGCACAGAGAAGGGACATAGATTATCGGAGTTGCTGAGCATCCATATGAATGCATGAAAGAGAAGCTTTAGACTATTTGTGTATAGAAATGTTTCTAATTCAAGTGAAGAACGCAGGTATCTTGGGATCAAGCAGCCAAAGCAATGTTATAATGTTTAGATGGCAAGAAGCCCTCAGGAGTCGGGTATGGGTGTGGAGGAAGAATTAGGGAAATTAAAACCTTAACCCATTGGATTTGAAATTATCGGGCTGGTCACGTGGCTTTTGTTTGAGGGAAAACAGGGTATTTGTTGGGAAAAATCGTGATTTTTTTGTTAGATTTGACTAATAGAGAGAGCTTTTATTTATAGGCATTGGAGGCCCTTAACCCTGTCTTCAATCTTAGGCACATAGACCGTGTATTTATTCCCCCTATCACCCTTGGGCGGCACCATGATTATCGTAATCTTGAATGAGATATCTCATCGACGAGGCCCAGCGTGTACTAGCAAGTTCTCAATCCAGTTTAGGCTGATAGGAGCCTCGAGTATTCTATGAGATTTGAACATTACATAATGTGAGAGGAGGTTGAAGATCTTTGGGAAAGGCTTTGCTTTTTGGCTTCCTTTTACCTCTGTCTAAAGAATTTGAACATATCCCTCTTTCTTACATTATATTGAGTTAGATAACATCGCGTGGATTGTAGTGTTTAACAGTTACTTTTTTTTTTAATTTTTGGTTTATACTTTTGCCTTTTATGATTAATGAAATCAATGTTTCTCATAAAAAAAAACAAGTTTTCTAATTAACGGTTAAATAGAAGTTACTTCCCATGTATATAGGGTGTTTATGAATTTTTTATGCACAAAGATATATTGTATTACCTATTATGAGTACAATTCAGCAATATTATAATACGAAATTTGAACGAATCAAAAATCCAAAAAAAAGAATGGAATGCAATCTCGACAAGAGGAGAAAAGTTTTAGTACCTAAGAAATTAATATTTTTCATTGAAAATAATTAAATCCTTGACCTCTTAATAAGATGGATGGTCAACTAAACGGGGGATAATTGATTCAAAGCTTGTTCATCTCATTGTCAATTCATCTTGGAGTTTTACAAGCCAATCCAAGGATTCTAGCACTCTATTCCGGATCATCCAACAAACGGTAAGGGATGAAGTGTGACTTCCATGAGATTTGAGGTTTCTCTACAGAATCAATCATTGGCTAGCATGAACATTAGCCCACCTGAAGCAGAATCCACAGGGCTGATGGGCTTGATTATATGTGCTATATTGTAGGTGATGTTGAGATTGTGAATTCTTAGTTGAACCTATCTAAGCCTCCGCAACTTTCCGGGTCGGGCCTTACAGGCTATACAGGATTACACAGCACGCCGAGCCAGGCCCCTAGCCTGTCCATCGGGCTTGTCCTAATTGGCTATTTACAGGATTACCCATTTGGTTCACCGTAAGGGGTCTTTTCCTATTTTTTGGAGTTGACTTGTAATATTCTATTGGATAAGTCTTCGGTACCCAAAAAAAATATTTTAGTACGGTAATGCCATTTCTCACTTTTGTCGTATTTGCGATCGATCCTAAAATTTAAAAATTCTATAAAAATTATAAAAATACATACTAAACTATTAAAATTTTGATGTACGGTATCAATTTTTTTTCCAGTACCGTAATCAAGTCTTATTCTATTTGTGTTTTGAGTTTTGAAGACTTGATGGCCACTGACCCGACGGGCTACCTTTGTGGGTCTTAATTGGATATTTACCGGGCAATAAGATGGGGCATTGACACAATCTGAAAACCATGTTCTAATTTGTAAAACATTAAGATCAAATAAATAAGATAAAGAAGGAAAGATAGACATCTCAGAGCTGGAGCCTAAAAACTTGTTGAAAACCTGAATCCTACTGTAAGAACCAAAGTTTTGGAAGACAAGTATTTGCTTATGATGAAACCAGAAAAAAGAGTAGCCTGGATCGTTACACGACGAGCTGACCTTGCGGAGTCTTGGTTAGCGATGGGTCCTAGAATTATAGCTCCAATCAAAACCGACTTTCAACCAGAGGCCTACCTTAAAAAAGGCAGCAGAGGAATTTCAGTAGAGGACTCTCAACCATGGGGACATTACTTCTAGAAGGCCACGCCATACCTTGGGTAGGAGACCTCCTAATTACCAAATATTCCTTAACAAATAAATTATACAAAGCAATGATTACTATNTCAACAAGTTTTTAGGCTCCAGCTCTGAGATGTCTATCTTTCCTTCTTTATCTTATTTATTTGATCTTAATGTTTTACAAATTAGAACATGGTTTTCAGATTGTGTCAATGCCCCATCTTATTGCCCGGTAAATATCCAATTAAGACCCACAAAGGTAGCCCGTCGGGTCAGTGGCCATCAAGTCTTCAAAACTCAAAACACAAATAGAATAGGACTTGATTACGGTACTAGAAAAAAAATTGATACTGTACATCAAAATTTTAATAGTTTAGTATGTATTTTTATAATTTTTGTAGAATTTTTAAATTTCAGGATCGATCGCAAGTACGACAAAAGTGAGAAATGGCATNTTTTTAAATTTTAGGATCGATCGCAAATACGACAAAAGTGAGAAATGGCATTACCGTACTAAAATATTTTTTTTGGGTACCGAAGACTTATCCAATAGAATATTACAAGTCAACTCCAAAAAATAGGAAAAGACCCCTTACGGTGAACCAAATGGGTAATCCTGTAAATAGCCAATTAGGACCAGCCCGATGGACTGGCTAGGGGCCTGGCTCGGCGTGCTGTGTAATCCTGTATAGCCTGTAAGGCCCGACCCGGAAAGTTGCGGAGGCTTAGATAGGTTCAACTAAGAATTCACAATCTCAACATCACCACCTACAATATAGCACATATAATCAAGCCCGTCAGCCCTGTGGATTCTGCTTCAGGAAGCGTTATATTAATATTAATTGAATTCCAAGATTGTCCAAAAGTCCTCTAATAGCAAAATAGCCTCCTGCTATCTATTTCAATTAAACCCCTAAACTAAATTTTGTTTCACCATGGATGCCTTTGAGGCACCAAAGACCTGCTCAACCACTTGAACACGTATAAGAACTTGATGGAGCTGCATGGCTACCAGGATCTTATTTGGTGCCGAGCTTTTGTGATCACACTTAAAGTCTCTCCACTGACAAGGTACAATAAGCTACCACTAGGGGCGATTAGATTGTTCAAAGAGTTTTTCCTATAGTTTGTCTCGTATTTTATTGGTGCAAGAAGTCATTTGAAGGTGACCTCATACCTCCTCAGTGTCAAGTAGAAACTCTTGGAGACACTGAGAAGTACATTTACCGTTTCAAGTTAGAAACTCTACAAATAGACAATCTTGATGAGAAGGTGACTCTAACAGCCTTTATTGTCGGGCTACAACCCTAAGAATTATTGTTCTATATATCCAAGCACCCCCAAACAGTTTGGTTGACGTGTTGGCCAAAGTTGACAATTAAATGGATGGGGGGGAGATCCTACGATTGCGATGTAGCTCTTCAGCTGCAGCTGACCATCAGGAGACAGGAAAAGAAAAGAAACCAGCCCTAGAAAAAGTAGAGACCCTTCTCCTCAGAAGGGAGACGTTTGGGGCAGGCTTGGACCGCACTACCAAAATGTCCCACCAAGGTTCACCCTTGAACGTCACATATCAATGAACACCTCAGTGGCTCAAGTTCTACACCAAGTCTAGCACGAAAAATTCCTCAAATGATCCTTGAAGATGAGGTCATATCCATAGAAGAGACACATGAACAAATATTGCAATGTCCACCATGACCATGGTAATGACATTGACAAGTGCATTCAATAGAAGAAAGAGACCAAGTTTCTTATCTAGAGGATCCACCTCAGGAGGTTTGTGGCTCAGGTTGGAGAACAATGAGGTGAAGACTACCAGGAACCTCCCCCAACTAATCATCAACACCAACAGCTAAGGGTGATCTTAGTAGGTTTCGTATGACACTTTGGTTNATCGATCCTAAAATTTAAAAATTCTATAAAAATTATAAAAATACATACTAAACTATTAAAATTTTGATGTACGGTATCAATTTTTTTTCCAGTACCGTAATCAAGTCTTATTCTATTTGTGTTTTGAGTTTTGAAGACTTGATGGCCACTGACCCGACGGGCTACCTTTGTGGGTCTTAATTGGATATTTACCGGGCAATAAGATGGGGCATTGACACAATCTGAAAACCATGTTCTAATTTGTAAAACATTAAGATCAAATAAATAAGATAAAGAAGGAAAGATAGACATCTCAGAGCTGGAGCCTAAAAACTTGTTGAAAACCTGAATCCTACTGTAAGAACCAAAGTTTTGGAAGACAAGTATTTGCTTATGATGAAACCAGAAAAAAGAGTAGCCTGGATCGTTACACGACGAGCTGACCTTGCGGAGTCTTGGTTAGCGATGGGTCCTAGAATTATAGCTCCAATCAAAACCGACTTTCAACCAGAGGCCTACCTTAAAAAAGGCAGCAGAGGAATTTCAGTAGAGGACTCTCAACCATGGGGACATTACTTCTAGAAGGCCACGCCATACCTTGGGTAGGAGACCTCCTAATTACCAAATATTCCTTAACAAATAAATTATACAAAGCAATGATTACTATAGAAAGGGTAAGCCTAAGTCAGTGAAACTCTACTGTATCTCCTTCTTCCCCCAAGGAGAAAGATTCTCCCTTAGTAATGGACTACTCCTACTCTTCAACAGGGTAAACCACTCTAAATTTGTGCATTTTTATCTTCTCTAATTTACAGCTCACACACTTTGCTCACAACTCACTCATACATCTCGGTGACTTACACCATCAGTTTGACACCATTTGTGAGAATGATTTTCATCAAATTCCTGTTAATTAATTTATGGTTCAAACCAGAAGCACGAAACAAAATTTAATAATCAGTCAAGAATCCGTGCCCCACAAGTCTCTTCGGCTAATCAACCACCACAAGAAGGTCAGGGAACTCTCGAATAGGCAATGCTACTATTCTGGCATACAGCCCACTAACAACCGCCTAATGGGATTGCCGAAGAGTAGGAGAGAAGTCGATCAGACATTAACGATCGTCACGACGTGACCAAAGCGAATAAAGAATCCCAGCCCCACAAGACCCTCCGACTAATAATAAAAAAAAGGTCAGAGAACTCTCAAACATGCAATGCTACAACTGTTCCGACAAAACCAATGATTTATACTACTCTTGACAGCCCACCAACAACCGCCTAATGGGATTACCGAAGAGTAGGAGACAAGTCGATCAGACGACAACGCTCGACACGGCATGACTAGAGCGAACAAGAAGAGGAAGGCAAAAGCCGCACTAGTGAGGCTGAAAGAAACCATCTCCAGCTCCCACTTTGACATCCACATGTGGACCACTATTGGGAAGGAAAAATCAAGGAGGTCCAGGACGAGCTGAGCAATATGAGGAACCTCGTCAAGAATAGAGCTCCCATTTCCATGGAAGTTCTAGTTCAATAAATTGAGTGTCCCTTTAAATCCATAAATTTTCTCTCCCATCCAACTACAAAATGCCCACCATGGATGCTTTTGAGGCACCAAAGACCTGCTCAACCACTTGAACACGTATAAGAACTTGATGGAGCTGCATGGCTACCAGGATCTTATTTGGTGCCGAGCTTTTGTGATCACACTTAAAGGCTCTCCACTGACAAGGTACAATAAGCTACCACTAGGGGCGATTAGATTGTTCAAAGAGTTTTTCCTATAGTTTGTCTCGTATTTTATTGGTGCAAGAAGTCATTTGAAGGTGACCTCATACCTCCTCAGTGTCAAGTAGAAACTCTTGGAGACACTGAGAAGTACGTTTACCGTTTCAAGTTAGAAACTCTACAAATAGACAATCTTGATGAGAAGGTGACTCTAACAGCCTTTATTGTCGGGCTACAACCCTAAGAATTATTGTTCTATATATCCAAGCACCCCCAAACAGTTTGGTTGACGTGTTGGCCAAAGTTGACAATTAAATGGATGGGGGGGAGATCCTACGATTGCGATGTAGCTCTTCAGCTGCAGCTGACCATCAGGAGACAGGAAAAGAAAAGAAACCAGCCCTAGAAAAAGTAGAGACCCTTCTCCTCAGAAGGGAGACGTTTGGGGCAGGCTTGGACCGCACTACCAAAATTTCCCACCAAGGTTCACCCTTGAACGTCACATATCAATGAACACCTCAGTGGCTCAAGTTCTACACCAAGTCTAGCACGAAAAATTCCTCAAATGATCCTTGAAGATGAGGTCATATCCATAGAAGAGACACATGAACAAATATTGCAATGTCCACTATGACCATGGTAATGACATTGACAAGTGCATTCAATAGAAGAAAGAGACCAAGTTTCTTATTTAGAGGATCCACCTCAAGAGGTTTGTGGCTCAGGTTGGAGAACAATGAGGTGAAGACTACCAGGAACCTCCCCCAACTAATCATCAACACCAACAACTAAGGGTGATCTTAGTAGGTTTCGTTGGAGGAGGAGAATCTACATTGACTTGAAAGGCCTATGTGAGGAAAATGTAAATCGAGGACTATGAGGATGTTTACATTGTTCAGAAAGATTCATGACTCGATAATACAATCACTTTCTTTGATATTGACCTGGAAGGATGTTAGCACCTTCATAATGACACTTTGGTAGTCAAGGTGACCATCGCCAACAAAAATTTTCATTGGATCTTGGTCGACAATGGCAGCTCAACTGACATTTTTTTTACATTTGCCTTTGATCAACTCAACATAGGCCAAGAAAAACTTCAACCAATCAGATCTCTACTTGTAGGTTTCTCCAACAAAAAAGTGTATCCCCTTGGTTATATATAGTTGGTATTGACCATTAGGGACCTGCCTTGTTAGACAACGACCACTATCAAGTTCTTTGTCGTAGATGCTCCCTTAATGCACTTAAGGTTATTCCTTCGGCCTATCAGCTGATCATGAAGTTCCCAATTAAAAATGGAGTAAGGGTGGTATGTAGAGATCAAAGGATGGCAAGAGAATGCTATCTGATCTTAATAAAGTAGAAAGAGGACGATATACTCCAAGTGGACGACCTCGACATGAGGGAAGAGTTAAATACCTAACCTTCTCTTTCTGAAGACACGAAGTTTGTTTAGATAGAAGATAATCTTGAGTATGTTGTTTTCATTGGGTCTAGGATGGTAAGCAATATCAAGGAAAAACTCATAGCCTTTCTCCAGCACAACTCAAACATCTTTGTCTGGAAGTAGGAATACATGCAAGGGATAGACCCGAAGGTAATTGTTCACAAGCTTAGTTTCAAACTGAGCTGTTGACCCCTTAAACAAAAAAGAAGGATTTGTGCCCCTAAGAGGCAAAAGGAGATCAACTAAGAGGTGGCAAAACTTCTCCAAGCAAAGACTATTGTAGAGATCGACTACCTGATCTGGTTGGAACATGTTTTTTTGGTTAGGAAAACAAATGGAAATGGAGACTATGAATCGACTTCACTAAGGATTTTTTTCCTCTACCATGAATAAACTTGATCGTAGACGCCACCTTGGGCCATTAGCTACTCAGCTTCATGGACACCTTCTTGGGGTACAATTAGATATCCCGCTGACTAGGAAAAGACTTCCTTTGTGACTAAACAAGGGATGTATTGCTATCATGTCATGTC